>CP139509.1:131049777-131280848 GCA_021014915.2 Artemisia tridentata subsp. tridentata | reverse complement strand
TTATTCAATGATATGAGTCTTATTCATGGGATGGTTGGGATAGTGATTAACCACACTTAGGATTTTAATTTATTTGTTTTGTTATTTTTTATTTTTACACCAATTTATATCCCAAATATTATCCATGCCCTGTATTATTCTTTATCCAACCAAACCTTTGATTTATTGAGATTAGGGATTTGAGCAATCTTAAGTATCGTAGTCGTGGATTCGGCTATGTATTTATGATTTTGTCGCCCTTTTTGATGTATTATTATTGGTGAAGTTTGGACCTATCTTTAGCCTATTCGAGTTAAGGATTTGAGCAATTGCAAGTATCGTGTTCGTGGATTCGATCATGTATTTGTGATTTTGTCGCCTTTTCTGGAATTTGAGATCGATAGAGATTAAGAATAATTAACCCTTAGCCTAAAAACCCTTTTTACCGCTTTAGACTTGTTATTCCTTAGCTTTAGTGGTGGAGATGTGTATACTTGCCAAGCTTATGATAGAATATTCGTCACGACTGGACAGTTAAACGATTAGATTTGCTTTTATCATAATATTTTATTTTACTTCTAATTCGTTAAGTGTTTAGTTGTGTGATTATGACAAAAAATGAATACATGCTTAAATATAAAAATAAATCCTAATATCTTTTAGGATACATTTTCATAAGATTAATTCTAAGGTTTACTTGGGGACAAGTAAAGCTCAAGTGGGGGGATATTTGATGAACTCAAATAAGTACATTTTATTACTATCATTTATCCTATTAATTTGACTTGTTTTACTATATTATGTATGAGGATTGATACTTAATCGTTTACTTTTGTAATTCTCAGTTGAAAACAAGCATTTGGTGAAACTTGGCGATTTTGGACTAATTATGGAGCAAAACATGCAAGAAGTTAAGAGTCTACTGAAATGTACAAGATCAAGACTAATCTGCTCCAGATGCGCCGCATCTTGCTTATCACATACGGCGCATCGCTATCAAGATCTCACCAGATACGATCCAAGATACAAGAGGACATGCGCCGCATCCAAAGATGAAGATACGCCGCATCTTCTGGCGGTGTACGAATATTCCTGAATATTATAATCTTGGACCCCACGCGAAGTTAAGTACATGCGCCGCATCTACTTACTAGATGTGCCACATCCTACCCTCAGACGGTAACTATAAATACCCCAAAGACCAGACGAATTAAGAGCCTTTAGTTCCGTGACATATATTAGATACGTGACCGAAGAACAGAAGCCAAGGACGAATTCAGTCAAGGTAGCAGCACAAGACACACCCAAATCAAAGATACAAGAGCTGTAAGAAGGTGCTGCATATGTTTAATTCATTAAGTAGTTTTGTTTTATTGTGTTAGTAAACTTTAATTCATCAAGATTGGTGGCTTGTGTAACGTGACAACGGAAAGGTTGCACTCCCTTAAAACTGCTTTCTCATTAATTAAAGTTTATATGTTGATGTCATTGGTGACTTTTATTAGTGCATTGATAACCTCTGTGGCTAGCTGAGCGTTGATCGGGTCGCCATGCCTCTGCCCTCGCCTGTTTATTAGATCGCCTATGCATTCTATGGTCTGTAGAAAAGTAGGAGAAAGATAAACGGGATAGTCATAAGTAATCATTAATGGTTTACTCGCCGATAAGATTAGAACCAACGAGAAAGGACTTAATCTCGGTGCGTTGCATCGAACTATACACTTCATATAACACTAGCAATAAAACAAGTGACAAACTACTTATCTTAAGGACAGCCCTCTTATTGGCTCAAGTTTTTATCTGTGTATGTGTGTGCTACTTGCTGATTCGTGCCTATTGGTTTAGTTTATTATTTAATTGCAACCAAATCGTGCCAGTCTATCAGGCTGAAACCCCCCTTGCGTTAGATTAGGTTGTATAGCTAACTTAATATATTAAAATACTGATTAAATAACTAGATAATACGTTCCACTCTTAGTGATCGACACTCTACTTACCATTATATTCATACTGACCGGGTACACTGCTTGTTAAGTGTGTGTGTTATTGATAAGTCGGCTAAATATAAATTTAAAACTTGAGTAGGCATTAAAACTGCTAAACCGCAACGACACATCGCACACATCAATCATCCGTGTGAAGATTAGGACGGGGTGATCGTCCGTGTGAAGACTTGGATTGTGTGTAGATCCAAGTGGACAAGGTTGCATGTCCGTGTTGCCATGTGTCGGTGTGTAGATTGGTTCTAACTAGGATTAGGACTCGACATTCCGCTTAGTGTCGTTAATTGGTGTAACCGTTGGTGTATGGTTTGCTCCGCCTAAAGTGAGTGTGTTGACTAGTGAAGTAACTCTCGAGTTGGGTACTCGGGGAGTCGAGTATGGCGAAGAGGTGCTTCGACCCGAACCACTATAAATCATCGTGTCCGGTTTGCATTTTCTCTACTCATCTCTTTAATTTTTATTCTTGCATTTATCGTTTGTAGTTACACTTGCTTTGAGTTAGTGTTTGTGTGGCTTGTCGCTTATATTGTGAATGCGAGTGTGACATAAACTTAAATAACTTAAAATATGCAAATACATAATTCATCACCTGTCTAAAACAAGCCACTGTCGGCGGTCCCTTAAACAGACTGACAGTCCCAAACATATATGGGACCGTCCGTATATATATGGGACCGTCCACAGAGTCTAACTAAACTAGCTCTAATTTCTCTTACTTGTTCTGTGTGTCTGTTGTTGTAAGTTGGATATAAATATACATAGTTGTTATAAATGTCATAACCACTATTCATATTTGGCCACGCTTGATCGGAAATTTGATACGAAAGATTTTAAGTTTTAAATAGAAATGTATTCACCCCTCCCCTCTACGTTTCTACATAATCCTAGATCATATTTTGGTTGAGATTAAGGAAAACAAATGGGCATTGTTTTTTTGTCTACCTAAACAATCATTAGAAAATGGTTTGATGTTAGCTCATACATATAATGATATTCATAAACTATTTAAAATGGCTCAAAGGAATGGTTCAGTTGATTTGTATATTGTTCATAAGTCACATAGGTTAGCTGATTATTACTTATGAAACATAGGATCTGATGGGGAGGTTCTGGGTTGGGTTGAGGAGGATGCCAAGTTACATTGCTTAAGTTCAACACCTTTTAAGACTAGACATGAATGAAAGGGTGTTGATACCAAAAAAACTCATGGTAGTGTAAGGAATAAAATGAAGGGTGGTGTAATAAGAAAAAAAAAAGTGTGGATAAGGGAAAAGGAAAAGTTATTAAGGATGAGGTTGTTTTAACGAAGAAAAAAAAAAGGTTGTGGTAACCAACTACAAGAGGGGTTTTGATAAGGGAAAGGAAATCATGATTGAAGATTTAGGTGTTGTAAACAAGAAGAAGAATGTTCTACCAAGAAGGGCTGGTGCTCTTGTGATTAGAGAGGGTGCAATGAAAAATGGGCATGCAGATGTGGGAAAGCCATGAAGCAAAATTTATGTGTTTAGTGGTAAGTTTTCATTGTTGATGTTACTCAATTATTAGTAGTATGTTTATGTTTTGTATCCAGCATTTTTAGTCTTTTGGGCATGTCCAAATTTCTAAATGCATTCTAACTTGCAGTTGTTTGTAACTTAAGTTTACAAGTATAGTAGAAGGTTTAGAAAGTTATTTGATAAGGCATCTTTTGGGAAAATGTAATTTGTGAACAATTTGGCTCTTTTGGGAAAATGTAATTGGTGCCTCTTTTGGTAATTTGTGAAGAATTTGTGTACTTTGAGAACAATTTGTTTCTATGAATTTCTCTTTTGGTAATTTTTTTACTCTTTGTGTTTATTTGTAATATGTGATTGTGATTGTGTTTGTGTTTATGTTTGTGTTTGTGTTTGTGTTTGGTTCTACGATTTGCTCTTTCGGTAATTTGTTTTTTTACTATTATGTTTATTTGTGATTGTCTATGATTTTCTCTTGTGTAATCTGTGATTGTGTTTGTGTTTGGGGGGTAAAATGGGTTAAGGGAAATGGTGTCAACTACAAATACACAAGTTCAATATATATATATATATATATATATATATATATATATATATATATTTTATATATATATATATATATATATATATATATATATATATATATATATATATATATATATGTATTTGTAGTTGTGTTGAAAGACAATAAATTACTTCACATAGAATTTAGTTGGTTTTATCAAAAACAAACATTCATACGGAAACTAAAACCACCATACTAACACATTCTAAAACACTAAAACCCATATATTCCATTTCATATTCATAATAGAACTGTTGGCGTATGTGTCCGGACGACACGTGCCGGACCGAGGTTGTGCCAAAAGGAATAAATATATTATTTAAGTATTGCACCATCAGTCTTCAACCGATGCTACACTACTGGGGGGGACATGTTGGTGTATGTGTCCGGACGACACGTGCCAGACCGAGGTTGTGCCAAAAGGCATAGATATATTATTTAAGTATTGCACCATCAGTCTTCAACCGATACTACAATACCGGGGGGACATGTTGGCGTATGTGTCCGGACGACATGCCTCGTCCGGACTGTGGAAACCGTAGAGGGGGGGTGAATACGTTTCCATTTAAAAACGTAAAACATTTTGTATCAAACTCCCGATCAAGTGTGATGTGATATGAAAAGTGTCAACTATGATCATATAGCATCAAGAGATGAATATAGTAAACTACAACATATGCACAATCAAACCACGACACATAGATAACATAAGCAACTAGCCACACAAGCAAAAACGCAATGCAAATATAAAGCGATAAAGAATGAAATGAAAGTAAAGAGATAAGTAAGAAGGCGCAAACCGGACATGGTGATTTATAGTGATTCGGTCACGAAGCTCCTCTTCGCCCTACTCCACTCCCCGAGTACCCAACTTGAGAGTTACTTCACTAATCAACAAACTCCCTTCAGGCGGAGAAAACCGTACACGTCGCTTAACTTGTTTTCCGACACTAAGCTAGATGTCGAGTGCTAATCTTAGCTAGCACCAATCTACCATGATCTACTCGATCTACACCATACACGTTGCTTATCCTATTTCCGACACTAAGCTAGATGTCGAGTGCTAATCTTAGCTAGCACCAATCTACCACGATCTACCCGATCTACACCTTATACGTCGCTTATCCTATTTCCGACACTAAGCTAGATGTCGAGTGCTAATCTTAGCTACCACCAATCTACCACGATCTACCCGATCTACCCTTGATCCGCTTGATCAATACACACAAGCCCAATGGCTTCAAGAGATAATCAATATCTCTATAAGATCACAATGATCTTCACTCACTCTCTCACAAAAGAAAAATGATCTTGATGTATACTAGGATACAATCAAGAGTGTAACAAATGTTACAAGACCTAACAACTACAACTCTTGTATCTTCTTGGATACCTTGAGTTCTTCTCTTGCAAATGAAGAGGAATGATAACACTTTGTATCTACTTGGATACTTTGTGTTCTTCTCTTGCTAATCAAGAGGGATGACAACACTTTGTATCTACTTGGATACTTTGTGTTCTTCTCTTGCTAATCAAGAGGAATGAAGAGGATCACTTGAATGGATGATTGGATCACTCTTAAACAACCTAAGACTCTCCAAATGATCAAAGAAAGTTTTCTAAGTGAGGAGGGATTAGACCAGAGAAAAAGGACTGGAAAAATCAAGTTGGAAGTGTGAAATGGTCCACTATTTATAGGCAAAGAAAAATCTAGCCGTTACGTACGGACGGCTCCGTTAAATACCCTACGGCTCCGTTAACTTTAACGGAACCGTGGAGCCGTCGGTGTCGAAAACGCTCCAGACGCTCCAAATTTTGTCTTTTAGTGGTGAAGGTTTATTTGGGGAAGTTTGGAGCTATTTTGGGGGGGAAATAGCTGTTACTAATTCAAAATAATTTGAAATGATTTTTCCAAATAAAACATTTCTTTCTAATTCAAAAATAATTTGTAAAATATATTTTTGAAAAATGTTTTGTCACATTTATAAAAATGTGAAGTTTAGAAAAATATAATCCTTTGATCATTTGTCAAGTAGTAGATTTGTTTGTCCATACCTTGAGTGATTTATGTCGAGATGGAAATCTACGACTTCGTTGAAACAAACTTGAGACGTCGGGAGGTGTTGATGTAAGTATGCATTGATGTTTTGTGTTTACAAGTAACTTGCACATTTTACGTTATGTATTACAAGTTACATGTTTGTCATTATTAAAACCGAAGAAACCGTTTAGTTTAAATATCATAATATTTGCACTAACAATCTCCCCCTTTTTGATGATGACAAATATGTAAACCGTAACACACGGTAAAATGTAAAAGTTACCTGTTTACACTCCCCTCTCCCCCTTTTGTCGAATCAAAAAGGTAGTTGCCTCTAGCACTCCCTTGAATTCATTCCCTACTCCCCCTTATTGAACTACTTTCCTTTCTCTCCAGAAAGGCGAGCTTGCATCATCCCAGTGAAGTCTTCTATCACTACCATTAGAAAGACTCCGTGCTAAGTATTCAAATTCTCCCGAGCTCCCCCTAGCTCAATGCTCCCCTATGGTGACTAAATCACCTTGTTTATTTACCTTAGTATCTAGCGGATCCATGGATCAAATTCTTACAAAGGCTTTTCCTACATCAAGGGTTAGCTTCGTGCAACATAATATATAACAGTATAGGAGCAGCATTATAGGGATAGAATACACATAGCAAGACATGCATGGGTTAAACTATGTTAACACGTAAGTGTCACAACCCGACCAAAAACCTAAGGTGTAATTATTCACTCAATCACACTAATCAAGAGCGAGATTCATTCATTGAATGACGCACTAAACAACTTCTTCCAAGTTGTCATTGGGAAGGAAAGTTCTAACAAACCTTCTGAACAACATAATCATCTACCTAAGATGATTGATGTTAAGGATAGTTTGTTGATAAGACATATTCTAAATGATTACTATTATGACAAGTTGTGCCATAAAGTAGACTCGATAGAGGTTATACCTAAATGATTCCATAAGGTGGGAGAGTGTTGGTTGTGGTGACAACAAGGACAACTTGGGTTATGTGGTTGTAGGGGATAAATAATGGGATGACCCATTAATGGTTGTGGTGATGGTGATAGTGATAAGGATGATGTGTTAGTGCCAAGTCCAAAGAGGTTTGAAGGGTTAGTGTGATAGCTAAAGGTTGTGGTGGACTTGGTGGAGATAAGGGTGTAGGAATCCAAAAGGTGGAGGATGATGATGATGTGGTTGGAGATGTTGGTTTTGCCCTTTGAGGAAAAGTGGGAAAGGATGGTTTAGGTTAATATATCGTTTGCACTGACAATGAGATGCATGATATATTTCAAAAGGGAAAAAGAAAAGGTGTATGTGATCCTAACAGGATTGTTGGTGAATATATCTAACGGGGTTAAGGTAACGAAGTTCTAGGTTGGATGATCCTAGTTGTGTGTTAGAGATAACTTGGTACATGAAGGGTTTCATGTGTTTGTGAGGATTGAAGGTTGTTGAACTAACTATCACTTATCCAAAGTGAGGAGTAGTTGTAAGGTTTGAGTGTGATGAGTTGAAGATTATAAGGTTTGAGTGTGATGATCTATGGGTTGAAGGTTCTTAAACTAACAATCACTGTCAAGAGTGAAGTGTAGCTAAAAGGTTTGTGTGGGATTGATATAAAGGTTGAAGGTTGTAAGATTTGAGTGTGATGATCTATGGGTTAAGGTTCTTTGACTAACTATCACTGTCAAGAGTGAAGTGTAGCTATAAGGGTTGAGTGTGATGATGAAAGATGTTAATGTGAGGTTTGAAGATGAGATGCAAGATAAGCTTGTGGTAGTGAGGCCTTATATAGGCAAGGGTTGTTGGATTTGAACTAAAGTTGGTGTTAGAGTCCTATGGTGTAGTGAGGGAATCCTAGGGTGTATGTGAGTTTGCAAGATTTTGCAGGTTTGAGGTTAGGAATGCAGGGATCTAAAGGAAACAGTGAAAATTCGTCAAACATAGGCACGGTACCACTAAATACCACACGGTACCGTTAAATTTAACGGTACCATGACCTGGAAGTCATGAATTTTCCTGTGCAGCCTAGTTCTGGGCAGCTAAATAGAAGTTTCATAGGGAATAAGAACCACATTTGTGTGTTCTTGAGAGTGTTTGGTGAAAGACTATATGAGTGTGTTTTCGCTCCCCCTCAATCTATGACCATCCGGACAAGATGTAAAAGATAAAGAGGAAAACAAACGTTGACGAAAGCGATGAGCTTAGTAACGTCATGACAAGTGGAGGATAGCATACGATAAACTTCACCTTTGAAGTCACGTAGCTCTTCTCAATCATTGTGAATATTCATGGAATATTTATATGATGAGGCATGTGATTACTTGGAGATATCCTAAGGGTTAAAAAGATAAAATCTTCAGAGTTGTGAGGTTGGTGACAAGGTTCTAGTGGGGTTATCTCAACTTATCCTAGCGGTTCTTCGCTTGAGATGTGTGGAAGGTGAGTGGGATGTGGAAGCATTGGTAGTGTTTAGTACCATGCAGAAGTGTGAGGGAAAAGGCTAAGGAATCAGATGATAGATACAATCTATTCTGATAGGAGGTGGTTTTAGGTTCAAGACTACATCGAGTGGGTTTTGATGGTGTTAGTGAGAATCGAAAGCAAGATTTTTGACAAAGAAATTTCACATATGTTGTGATTTTTCTGGACTTTAGATTAAAAGAATTTGTACCGAATGAAATCTTTTATGAATGAATCCAACAGGATTTGATGAACGTTGATCGAGAACGAGAGATGACATTTAATTGTATTTCGCAAATTAATTACACTTTAAATATTTCGGATGAAATATTTAAGTAGTCATTGGAGTTTAAGATGATTTTTTGAACAAATCTCGCTGATTTAGTGAGACTTTTCGACACGAGGTGAGAATTTATACCTAATAAATTCTTCGAACGGTACTAGACGAGAAGAAATGACTTTTATATTTCCAAGGAAATACATAGGTAGTCATTAGAGCGATGTGAAGGATGACTTAATATTTCCAGTGAAATATTTAAATAGTCATAAGATTTATGGAATGTGTTCCATCATTCCTAGACCTAGACGGAGATGGTTAAGGGATTCTCGGTTGAGAGGTTTGGTTGATTTACGGATTTCGATGTGCTTCGCACACGAGTGTTTCATGGGGTTTTGAAAGACATGAAGCTAGGCCTATGGTGCTGATTTGCAGCATGGTTTGGGATCTTAAGACGTGTATATTCACACGAGGATGAAAGGAACTACTAATCACTTATGTAGTAACTCGTGAGTCCTTTGTCATCCGAAGGTTGATGTTAGCTTTTAGCTTTTGGATGAGCGTTTTAACATATGTTGTTAAAAGGCTTGAGTATGATGTTTCGGATATGACATTTAACAATTGCGATCGCAAGTTAAACTTACTTGAATATTTCGGATGAAATATTTAAGTTGTCGACCCTACTCTGAGTTCTACTAGGTTTGTTCCTAACCTTCCCATGACAAAAGAGTGTATTAATTGGAAGAAGGCGAAGTGATGACTGGGGAATTAGGACTCTATGGGTTTTGACAATAGTGTATGACTCTATGACTTCTAAGGGTTCATAGTGATGGGCATACCTAATTCCTAATGTGTCAAAAGGACATAGTGTGGGTGCAAACTTTACAAGTAAATCATGTAAAATGCACATAAGGAATAAATGCAAACATCATGCAAAACATAATAATCATTTAGCATTTAAGATCATGAAGACATTTAATCGTATCTTACGAGAACATGTTATCATTTTGAAACACATTTGTGGGATGCAAGCAATCTAGGTTTGCTAAGAAAAATCCTAGTTACTACTTGTTCAAAATGAGATCCTAACGGGAGATAAAGTTTACCGATGTAAACTATCTCTAGTCAAATGTAGGAATGAAGAATTTTCAATTTAGAGAATGAGTATGAGACTATCACTAGTGGTGCTCAATTAAGGCTAAACACGACCATTTTTACGGGTTATACACGAACCCAACTTCTCTCCTGGAAGCAATCCAACCGTTAGGTCAAATTGAATTTCTAGTGCGATAGGTTCTCCAGTAGTCATTCTCATGTTAGAAGAATTCAAATTCCTATATTTGCCTATCAAAGTATAGCAAAGATGATGTTATCTTGTTTTGCTTATACATGGCCTAATATGACTCAATTAACCATACTTTGAAAGTCGGTTAATAAAATGACATGTCTTACACAACTCCTAACAAAGGCAAGCGAAATGTTTTAATGTCTTGTTTGAGATTTAAAGGTTGTTTGATGGAGATGGTGTATTTTATGATCTCTTGGACAACATCTTTGTTTATTGAGTTGTTACATGTTATTTTAACATGATTTGGTTTCCTAGAACCAAGAGATACTCTAATGTGATACAATGTAGAATCTACTACATCGTGTGTGTTTCAAGAATGCTCCTTTGCATATCTTGAGTGAGAATCTAGTAAAGGTTACTTACCTCAGTAGATCTTTTGAGCATTTTATTTAAAATGAGACATACTATTTATTTCAACAAGTATGCTTTTTCTAAGAGGAAACTTATCACTCTTAAGAATGCTTTGTGAAACAAGTATTTTAGTGTATGACCAATTTTACTTGTTTATGAAATGACACATGTCATATTAGGTTATTATTCAACTTTAATATCCTATATTTGTTAACAGGATGCAATTTATTCTCTTGTAACATAACCATTCATGTCACAAAGAAAATAAGATGCATAAGATATAAGTTATCCTTTGTCAATCTTTTGATAAGAGAAATACATGTGATATTCTCAAAGATTGATGACTTACTTAATAGTTAATAACATATTATGTATGACACTTTTACTAGACATGTGACTTTGAGTGTTGAGTTGTTCATGAGCAAAGCTTACATATGTTGTTTGTTTGCTCTTGTTTGGTTTTTCGGAAATGACACATTTACTAATTGCATTGCAATGTAAATTACTTGTATATTTCGGATGAAACATCCAAGTTGTCAATCCTACTTGGTTGTGTATTTTATGCATCTTTTAAACATGTTAGTTTAAAGTTTGGAACACAACCTTTGGACAAGAAGACTTAACATGGCATCTTCAACACAAGTGTGAGTTATGATCCGATGCATATTATTTTCGTCTTGAGAGGACGTCATTATTTTCATAACAATCAAGTGTGATTGAGTATGTAGGTTCAAGATAATATGTTTCATCATGTTTTGATGTTATCTTGAAGCTAAACAGATAATGACTCCAATTTCATGTCCACACTCGAAAACTTGTCAGTTAGATTCGATGATGATATCAATCATAAATTGAATAATGAATTGATATGTACTCGAAATCTTTCTTGACCCTCACGATCACTACTTTTTTTTAAAAATAAAATAAAAATTTAAGGAGTGTGTTCCATTTATTCTAATACTACTTGTATGTGTGAGGTTAATGACATATTAAGTTACTACTTCGACATTGTCATTTATTTTTATTTGAGAAAAACTATTTATATTATTAAATATAATACTTTTAGTTTTTCGACACCTCATTAGTATAAAAATAGTTATCTTAACTATTTTTATACCACATACGTAAAATACTAAATGTTTAAAACATTTTGTATGTGTGTTAAATCAATGCAAGTTTAATACATTTTCTTTTACTTAAATACTAATGTATTAAAATGACATTTTATCTTGTTTAGACAACCCATGGTCAAACAAGACAAAATGATGTTATGTTTTAAAGATCATGTTACGGATTTTATGAAAGTGTTAAGTATTTTGGAGTGATATACTTTTTACACTTAAACCTTTGAAAAAATAATTGTGTAAGACAATATCTTTCGACACACATGATCTACCAACTTAGTTTCTATTCCTAAGAAGGTTACTAAACCATTTTAAAAGCTTGCAACAAATGCAAGAAAAATGGTCTATGCCTATATGCAATGCAAAATCAATTACGCAACTTAGTGCAAGAATTCTAGCCTAAGTCCCATTGACGCATAAGCCGAAAAGCTAATATTCGACACATAGCAACAAGGCATGAAAGACACTTATGCTTATAGATAAAATTAGCTCAACTAAAGATGGCAATAAGCATACAAAAGTATTGACTAACAATACTAAGACACAAAGAAAAGCAAATAGTCATTTAGCAAAGCACAAAAAAATACTTATCGTCATTTTGTGTATTAAGTATAACAATGTACACTTAGCTTGACTTTATTTGAAAATGAATTATTATCCACCCCATTTAAAAATTTGATCAAGTTCAACACCTTGAAATCATGAATGCATCAACGTGTGATGTTCACTTTGTGATTTGACAAAAAATTTGTGCAATCGGCATGACCGGAAAAGACTCTCTGTTAACTTTAACGGAACCGTGGAGCCGTCGGTGTCGAAAGCGCTCCAGACGCTTCAAATTTTGTCTTTTAGTGGTGAAGGTTTATTTGGGGAAGTTTGGAGCTATTTTGGGGGGGAAAATAATTGTTACTAATTCAAAATAATTTGAAATGATTTTTCCAAATAAAACATTTATTTCTAATTCAAAAATAATTTTTAAAATATATTTTTGAAAAATGTTTTGTCACATTTATAAAAATGTGAAGTTTAGAAAAATATAATCCTTTGATCATTTGTCAAGTAGTAGATTTGTTTGTCCATACCTTGAGTGATTTATGTCGGGATGAAAATCTACGACTTTGTTGAAACAAACTTGAGACGTCGGGAGGTGTTGATGTAAGTATGCATTGATGTTTTGTTTTTACAAGTAACTTGCACATTTTACGTTATGTATTACAAGTTACATGTTTGTCATTATTAAAACCGAAGAAACCGTTTAGTTTAAATATCGTAATATTTGCACTAACACGGACCATGACCAAATGTCCGGATGTCATATTCCGTCCGGACTAGCATCTCATCTCCGAACACACCTACTGAAGTACTGAGCGGATCGCCGCCATTTGCAATGACCAGTCTCATCAACCGCTGACATCCCGGATATTACGGGATTGTGTCTCCCACGTGGTCTGACACCTAACACCTAGACTAGGTATAGGTCGGCACGCTCTTTCCCAAGGCAGCACAGGTATCGAGGTACCATTTGGTACCTACCCCTTTTCTCTCTATATATATACTACAACATTTATACATTATTGGGGATCATATTACCTGATCATATCACACACACTATAGTGTACATATTCATAATAAATCCTCTGTAATCGAGGTATTGACTTGACCGTCGGAGGGTGGTCCCCGGGGCTTCAGCCTCGTGACCCCTCCTA
The DNA here is from genome assembly GCA_021014915.2 of Artemisia tridentata subsp. tridentata. NCBI lineage: Eukaryota > Viridiplantae > Streptophyta > Magnoliopsida > Asterales > Asteraceae > Artemisia > Artemisia tridentata. The sequence goes on along the minus strand of CP139509.1, from coordinate 131,267,487 downwards.
ACGGGTTCTTTCTTATTTGCAGCACTCTTCAAGGCTCGTGAGTGAGGATGGACGACACATGGAAGCTGTCCGGACTTGCCTAGCGGAATATTACTTCAACAAATTGGTGTCATCCGTGGGACCCGTTATTCACTCTCCTAAGAGTTAAGAATGATGGGTTGCATTTTCGGTCCGATTATGGACGTTCTGTACAAAATCTCTGGGACGGGCGTTTGCTATAAAACGTCCGGTATGGTCGTTAGCATACTCTATGTTACCATGTCGGTTACCATGTCTCATTCAGATACCGTGGTGACAGGTTTCATTCATCGTTTATGTTACCATGTCGGTTACACGGCGAATGCTTCAAATCCACAATCTGCTCGTGTTAGCACACAAGGTACGAGCACAAATATTTAATCATCTTTATTACAATTTGCTCGTCATAGCATACTGTTTACAATCAGACACGCCTAGCTTGCAACCGCAAGATTCTTGCTCTCCTTTCTCATCCACATGCATCCGCATATATGCAATAATTGCTTTGATAAGGGCAATATGAATAACGTGCTCTTGCACACGTGTTTGGATTGTTTCTGTTTGTAAGATGCGTCAAATGGTAACATCTTGCGGAAATGGCAGTGAGTCCAACAGGATAAGAATTAAAAAGATGGATAAAAAAGTGTTTACAGATCAACACAATCTGACTCATAAAAAGTGACATGTTTTAGGCTTCTAGCAACCTGCCTGTTTTGTTTTTTACCTGTTGCCCATCCGAATATCCCACTCATCTTGTCACTTCTAGCTAAATTCAACCAGTCAAAAGCCGGGGAAACTCAGATATGCAATAATGGCTTTATTAAAGATTATAATAAGAGGAAATTCTCAAAATAGGCCAAAAATTTTAAGCCATTTCAAGAGGAAGCCAAAAACTACATCCTTTTCCCAAAATAGGCCAACCATTTCATGCTCGACTGCTCGACCCCATAAACTTATCGACACATGTCATTTTTTTTATTATTAATAAAAAAATAATAATGGAATGCCACGTGGCCAAAAATTTATGGGGTCAAGCAGTCGAGCGCGCTCGACTGACGGCGCTCGACTGACTGCTCGACTGACGGCGCTGGCCTATTTTGGGAAAATGATGTAGTTTTTGGCTTCCTCTTGAAATGGCTTAAAATTTTTGGCCTATTTTGGGAATTTCCTCTTATAATAAATAATGTGCCCTTGTATATGTGTTGACCATAAAAAAAAGGCAGAGTCATGTGACTTACCTGTACTCAAGAGATATTGAATTTTTCCATGCGTGGTCCCCGGTGGGAAATATTGTTTGGGCAGTAGGAAATATTGCATTCTTTTCTTTTGTCCCCCACGTGATGAGGACAGTCCACATCAACCTCACTTTTGCAAGTATCTTAACCTCTTATTTTTTATATACCCTCTATTGGATGATAATTCATTAATCCATGTTTAGGGGTCGTAGTGTAATTAGTTTATGTGTTTAGAGTCGAGTTTGTAAAGTGTATAAGTTTAGGGTCCAAATATGTCAAGATTAAAGTTACTAACCGAATAGCGGTTATAGCGGTTATATAGTTAGTTATTGGTGAAAGGTCGCGATGGTTCAATGGAACCTGTAGTATCATTTCACATAGTATAAATAGAAGTGTCGATGTATTGTAAAAGTAACAGATTTCATTATATACAAAGTGTGAGTTTGTGCGTAGTGTGTTTGTTTATAGACATGTTTGATTCGATACAAATATGATCTGGATGGGACCAACAGTGGTATCAGAGCGTCAGAAGTTCGAATCAAACCCGGTGTTCAGTTTGTGTTTCACCAAGGCGATCATAGGAGTGCAACGATTCAAGAAGAGTACGTTTTGCAGATTGCAAGAAACAAAAAAGGAAACACCAAAGAGAAGAACAATTTGATCAGGAGTATCAAGTTGACCAACGATTCAGGGAATCGTTTCAGAGAAGAGAAAGAAGTGGTTGATAGTACTAACGTAAAAGATCCAAAGAGTGGTTGATAGTGCTGTTGTAAAAGATCCAGAGAGACCGATTGATTCAGGGAATCAATCAAGAGAAGAAGAAACCGTGGGCATACCGGTTAATCAAAAGAGAGAAAGATTAGACAAAGAGAAGAGAGTGGAAATCGATTAGAAAAAATCGATTAACAGAAAAGAGAAGACATCGGTTAGAGAACCGATTCAGAGAAAGAGAAGTAGCATTTGAGAAACAAATGCAGAGAAAGTTAGAATGAAAGTCAGAATTGAAGGGGACATCACCAACAACGATTCTATATTGGTGTCAGAATTGAAGAAAACAGATTAAAGAGAAAGAAACTGATCAGAGGATCAGTTAATTCAGAGAGAAAAAAAGGAAATTTGATCAAGGAATCAAGTTTGGAGATGAGACAAAGAGAACCAAAAGAAGAAAAGAAAACTTACTAGTTGCGTTTCAACATCAGAGAAGAAAGTAGATGGGTCGAAGTGGCATGCAGTTTTGGTTTTAATGAACTTGACTGGGTTAAGTTCAGAGAAGCGTATGAAGAGTATCTGGGAATACTAGACATTGTGTACAAAGAAGAAAGCAAGATCAAGAATAGTGATGGGGCTAGACAGAATGAAAGGACTACCAAAAGTGGACTGCAGAGAGAAACGAGACAACAGTGAAAGATGATGGATCATGCAGGAGTACAAGTATTGAGAAATAAACCAATTGCAAGAAAGACCCAAACGCTGAAAGTGGGACATATGGAGAAGATGATTTGGTAATCATAACAAGCGACTAGGAAGAAGAATGCAGTAGCACATAGTATCAAAAGTATTTGGAAGAATTGGTTCTATAGAAAAGATGATATGAAGTCATCAAAGATTGTATTTGAAGACAAAAACGAGAAGACCTACTACAACATGTTCAAAGATAAAGATGATCGAGTTGAAGACATGAAGATGTTGAAGACACGGATTAATAAATTAGGGAGGAATATTGGATGATAATTCATTAATCCATGTTTAGGGGTCGTAGTGTAATTAGTTTATGTGTTTAGAGTCGAGTTTGTAAAGTGTATAAGTTAGGGTCCAAATATGTCAAGATTAAAGTTACTAACCGAATAGCAGTCATAGCGGTTATATAGTTAGTTATTGGTGAAAGGTCGCGATGGTTCAATGGAACCTGTAGTATCATTTCACATAGTATAAATAGAAGTGTCGATGTATTGTAAAAGTAACAGATTTCATTATATACAAAGTGTGAGTTTGTGCATAGTATGTTTGTTCATAGACATGTTTGATTTGATACAAATATGATCCGGATGGGACCAACACCCTCATGAGATTCATTTATATGCCCACTTGAAGTATCCTATTTTTCGCTCTTTTGACTGCCATAAAAAGATATACGATAAGCTAATAGTTGTGAGTATTAAACTCAAACATGAGATTAATTTATATGTCCGTATGTCCTGAAAATGAAATTTGAAATCACGCACTATGCTGAAAAAATATTACTGATTTGATTATATGGACAACTACATGTGAACTTAGAATTTGTTGACATATTGATTACACATGTGTGTTGCCTAACACTATAAACACGATAAAGTGGGAGAACTGTATATGTATGTTTGCACATTGTAGCATAAACCTTTTGTATATATTTTCACATACGGCTCATTGATCAAATTACTGATATCGTACCATGTACATATTCACACGCTTAAAGCGAGACATAGATTGCCTAGTGATTTAATTATAATATCTCAAAAGTAAACAGTTGGCTAGAGGCTATTCTTATGGGAGAATACAAAGGAAATATTTTGCTTGTCATATTTAACGGGAGAAAGCAAAAAGCTTCCAAGTTTTATTCTCCAGGACTGGCAAACATAAAGTGGTGATCTCGTGGGGATCAAAGTGTGGTCAAGGAGGGCGAAAAGCATCACATATTGGATGCTTAACTCCCATGGGTAACAATTGCTATTAATCGTTCTTTATGTTATCTAAATACTTCGTTTTATTTAAGTTCGACGATCCTAATAAGCATTAGCACCGTCGAACTGGGGGGATAATAGTGGTATGATACCCCCATCGGTTATCTTACGGTTCGGTCATCATCCGAACCCCATTGGTCATCTTACGGTTCGGTTCTCATACGAACCCCATCGGTTATCTTACGGTTCGGTTCTCATCCGAACCTCTTCGGTTATCTTACGGAATAGCTGCATGAGGTTACACATACGTAACAATTACATTAAACGGATCGTGGAAAACACTCCCTCTCTTACGAGCGGATCGTGGAAAACACTCCGTGTAAAAAATTAAAACGGATCGTGGAAAACACTCCGTCCGAAACACTGTAGACAAATTAAACGCGGACGATGTGCCGATGTCTACCCACTGATTGTAGACAAATTAAACGCGGACGATGTGCCGATGTCTACCCACTGATTGTAGACAAATTAAAAGCGGACCATGTGCCGATGTCTACCCACTGATTGTAGACAAATTAAAAGCGGACCTCGTGCCGATGTCTACCCGCTGATTGTAGACAAATGAAACGCGGACAATGTGCCGATGTCTACCCACTGATTGTAGACAAATTAAAAGCGGACCTCGTGCCGATGTCTACCCGCTGATTGTAGACAAATGAAACGCGGACAATGTGCCGATGTCTACCCGCTGATCGTAGACAAGTTAAACGCGGACGATGTGCCGATGTCTACCCACCCATTGTAGACTAACTTAAATAATAAGTATATCAAACATATAAGTTTATGCCTCCGGAATTATGTTTTATTTATACAGGAAACAGACGAGGGCGTATGTGGTCTAAAAGACCAAACTCATCTTATGAACCGCCGGCTTATGGGCCACTGGGATAAAAGGCATGTCCGAATGATACAGGACGAAAGACCATAAGATATTCGTTAAGTATTGCATCATTAGTCTTACTAATAATGCAATAATGGGGGGACATGTTGATATATATGTCTGAGGGACACACCCGGGGAGGCAAATACAACACTAGTCCGAACGACCCAGGCCGAAAGGGCCATAAGGTACGCTTTTAAGTATTACATCATCAGTATTTTACTAGCAATGCAATACTGGTGTTACATCTTGGCGTATGTATCCGAAAGCACAGGTCGAAGCCCCGAATGGACGGTACATGGAAGCCGTCCGGACTTGCCTAGCGGAAGATTACTTCAACAAGAACAAACACAGACGAACAACTTACATAATACCCATTCCATAAACGACCAAACATAAAAAATTAAATAGCCTAGACCATAAAACCTAAAAACCAACACCCCAAACCTATAGCTACATACCATCAACAAAACAACATCCAAAACAACAACCACATACCCAAAAACCTAACACATATACCCTTCACAGAGTTAAGACCTTTACAACATAGTAATGCCTCTTACGGAGATGAACGCGCGCCTCAGCCAGCATCATCTGAAACTGATTTTATTTCTCCAACTTAGACGCCAAGATCTCTTTCATATAACGAATCAACTCCACAACATGAACACAACCCTTTAGCACTTCCAGTATCTTGATCAAATCATTCCTTTGCCGGATTCAGCCTGCTATTTGCTCACAGTTAGCTTCAAGCTTTGTCCGTTGATGCCTTTGCCTCAAAACCCTCCCTCTGAAAATAGACGTACATCTGATCTCTTAAAAAGGTAGGGTTTGCATCAAAAGAAAGTTCATCAAGCAACACTAAGCACCCAACAATGAGATGAACAATTAACAAATATACCTTTTTCTTTTTTCTTTTTTTTTAAAAACAAAGAACTACTACCTCTGTCCCACATTAAGTGTCCAGTTTGACTTTTTTAAGTCTTACTTGTTTAACTTTGATCTTAAATATTTTTAATTGTGTTATATAATACTTGATGCAAAATATATGAATGGATTGAGTTTTAAATGTATTTTCATTGATATAATTTTCATCAAGTATTATATAACACAAATAAAAATATTTAAGGTCAAAGTTAAACAAGTAAGACTTAAAAAAGTCAAACTGGACACTTAATGTGAGACGGAGGGAGTAGATATTAGAAGGGGGAAAAAAGAAAAACGCATCTTAAATAAAGAGGGTACAAGTGGGCAGACAAATCGATTATGATTACTCCGAGCCGATCAAACGCCACCAATGTGCATTCTCCAAGAGAGTATGCAGGCATTCTTTATCAAATTCAAGATATAAGACAAAAAAGATGCACCCACTAAACATATAACCCTAAATAAAAACACTTAAAAAAAGATTTAAACAACAAATATAAAAAATAAAATAAAAAACGGAGAAAATTACTGTGTTGACCATGCAAAATTGGCTCGATCTCAAAATGCCCAACCTTTTTGCATCTATCAAAAATACCCATTGATCCTGCGTATCATCTTACGCAGGATACGCAAGATGATGTGTTTCGATCCAAGCCGTCCAAAAAAAAATAAAATAAATAAAACAACACATCTCGCGTACTGTTGGCGTATGTGTCCAGACGGCCTGACTTGTCCGGCAATCCGGACGGCATACAATCATCCGGCATGAACCGAAAGGCACCAGCTCGTCCGGCCAGCGCAACTGTAGGACATAGGACAAGTGGCACTACCTTTTGGACAGATGGCAGCTGCAGGCGCCACCGCCCCCCCCCCCCCCGGGATTTACGGGATTGTGTCAGCGACATGTTCCCTGAAAACCCGGCGCCGCCGTTTCAGGTACCAAGGCTGGGTACTATAAATACCCAGCCCATTCACTACTTTCACCAGACTTTTAAGACACACATTTACTATCTATTACTGTTGATAACCTTTCGGTATATCCGATACTTACTCTCACGCCGGAGGTGGGTCCTGGGGTAACACCCGGGGCGAGCCTAACGCGTATTGTTGTGTGCAGATACCGAAGGATCCTGGCAGAACGAAGGAACCGATACGCAAGCCTCTCGGAAGAACCCTCATCTAGTTCAACCGAAAGGCTCCCTTCATTTGTCCGAAGTGATTGCAAGAAATTACTTCAACAAATTGGCGCCATCCGTGGGACCTACTGCTCGATCTACCCAAAGTTCGAAATGGCTGGTCCTACACACCAAAAGAGGAAAGTGATAGACGCTATGGAGGAGTGGATGAATGTCCCGATCAGTTTCCCAGCCATCCTGCCGGGAGACGTGTCGGACGAACCTTTAATAGTCGAAGCCGAGGTGGAAGGCTATACTATTCGGAGGGTCTATGTAGACCAGGGTGCTTCGGTGGAAGTGATGTATGAACACTGTTTCGAGCACCTGTGCCCCTCCATCAAAGCCAAACTGAAAGAAACCAACACCCCGTTGATAGGGTTCGCGGGGGAATCCATAAAGTCGTTAGGAAAGATTGAATTGGAAGTCTGTTTCGGGAGCCAGGGTTTGTTTCATAGAACTATGATGAAGTTCGCCGTGATAAGGTCTCCTTCTCCGTACAACATCATTCTGGGCTGCTCGGGTTTGAAGAAGCTGCGAGCCATCCCCTCAACCATCCACTCGATGATGAAGTTCCCCACCCCGAAGGGCATCGCGACTCTAGTTACCCGGTCGGTGATTGTCTCGGAATGCCGCAAGTTAGAGGAGAAACAGATGATAGAAAAAGAAGCAGGGAGTGAATCCCGGAGTGCCGAAGTAATAGAGAAAGCCCCCCGAAAAACGGAAGAAATAATGGTACATCCGGCTTACCCGGATCAGCTGGTAACCATTGGAGGAAATTTCTCCTCAGAATGCAGAAGACAGCTGATCACGCTGCTAAAAAACAATCAGGATGTGTTCGCCTGGGAACCTGCGGATATGACGGGGGTACCCCGACGGATTACCGAGCACACGCTAAACGTGAACTTCCAAGACCGGCCGGTAGCACAGAAGAAAAGAACCTACTCGGCCGAAAAGAACCAAGCCATAGCCAAAGAGGTGGAAGAATGGGTGAAGGCTGGGATAGTCCGGCCAGTACGATATCCCACATGGATTTCAAACCCGGTTTTGGTAAAGAAATCTGACGGTAGTTGGAGAATGTGCATCGATTTTAAAAACCTCAACTCGTCTTGTCAAAAGGATTACTACCCGCTACCCGATATTGATTGGAAGATAGAGTCGGTCATGGGATTTCGGTACAAGTATTTTTTAGATGCTTATAAAGGATACCACCAAGTGCAAATGGCCAAAGAGGATGAGGAAAAAACGGCTTTCTATAGCGAGCACGGGACATACTGTTACACCAAAATGCCGTTCGGTCTAAAGAACGCTGGAGCCACGTACCAACGGTTGGTGGATTCAGCCTTCCGGTCGCAGATAGGGAGAAATCTCGAAGCATACGTGGACGATATGGTAATAAAAAGAAGGACTGAGAAGGAATTGCTGGCCGACATAGCGGAGACCTTCGATAACCTTCGGAGAATTATTATTTATTATTATATTATTATTATTGTTATTATTTATTATTAAATAATATCATTATTTATTTATTTATTATTATTATTAGGGTTTTGTTAAACACAACCCTATGGGTTGTGTATAAGCCTTCTATAAATATAAAATTAACATTTACTAAATACTTAATGAACTCTAAAAATTCCATAATTAACATCACTTACCTTTTTTATAATGATTAAAAATATATAATTATGGAATATATGAGTTCATTAATTGTCATTTTCATAAATTTGGAATGCTTACACACAACCCTATGGGTTGTGTTTAACAAAACCCATTATTATTATTATTATTATTATTATTATTATTATTATTATTATTATTATTATTATTTAATATTATTATTATTATTATTATTATTATTATTATTATTTAATATTATTATTATTATTATTATTATTATTATTATTATTATTATTTATTATTATTATTATTATTATTATTATTATTATTATTTTATTTTATTTTATTTTTATTATTATTATTATTAATGTTTTTCTGAATTACATTATGTTGCAAGTCAACCAAATATTATGACAGATTTCATTAATTACAATTCCAACACATTACAAATCTAACAAATTCTAATTCTTTGAATTAAAATTCATTAAAATTACAATTCCTTCCAAAGATTACAATTCTTTCAAAAACATTCTGCGAACCAAACGCACCCTTAGTGTATGGGATCTAGAAAACATTCTGCGAACTAAACGCACCCTTAGTGTATGGGATCTAGAAGGGTATAATTATGTAAAAATGGGGTAGATTAGGATTGAGAGATTTTTTTTTTTTTTTTTTTTTTTTTTTTAATTTTTTTTTAATTTTAATTTTTACGGCAACTATCTATCTCGCAATACACAATCACAAACTATCTCACATGTCCTAAGCAGGACTTGATCCCACAACCATTTAGTTGAGGAGTTTCTCACACAACAAGGGGTACCATTGGGACACAAGCCCTTTAGGATTAAGAGAAATATTACATCCACAAAAAAATTTAAGAAAAATATTCCACACAATGATGTGTCGTTCAAAAAGAAGACAGTAGTTTTGTCGTTAGGCCACTCACATCAGTTAACTCAGCTTTAAATTTTAAGGCATGTCACGTCAGCTTTTTCACCCCTTAACTTAACTCAGCTTTAACCCACACATCAATAACTTAGCTTTAACACACCTTAACTCACATTTATATCAAATATTTTTACACAATCTACCCTTAAAAGGGGGCAAAGTGAAATTTTTTTTTTACAAAACACCCATAACGCTGCGTTAACGTGGAAGCCACACAACAAGTAACGCAGAATTAACGCAGAAAAAATGGAATCTTTGTTAACGTGGAAGGCCTTAATGTCGGTTTAACGAAACCGATGTAAGTGGTCTTATGGAATGCTTGCCACTGATCTTGGTAAAAAAACTATTCGATATATCTGGCGTCACTCGTAGTTGCAATTAAATTTGCACATGTATCAGTCTTCCAAGGTAATTATACCTGAATTCTAATCTATCATTTCTTGTTATCATTATCAAGCCCATCTATTTATATATAATTCAATGGGCTAACTGTTGGATTGGTTGCGGTAATCTGGATATTAAGTCCTGAGTTGGTAATGGTAAACATTACAGTGAATTGCAAACAAAATCATTTTTAATGGAAAATGATACGCCGTGTTTAGAAAGTCAGCCTTCAGCGGGTAATGTACAACATCAAATTCTAGACATAGTAGTGCACATGTCGCATTCTTCTACTCTGTTTGTAAGAACTAGGCGAGTACCCGTGCATAGCAACGGAATTCGTAGCGGCAAATAATTAACGATTTGTGATATTGTGGTGAGTGTTTTGTGTAGCTTTCAAAATAGAACGGAATTCGTTTCGTGCATAGCTTTGTGTGCTTGGAAACCTTTGCCCTGAAACTGTTGAGGAAGCCATTGCTATGGTCCCATCTATCAAGGTAACCCGCCAACACACAATCATTCTTATATGGCATCCACATCTTCTCTCTTAAATGTGTTTATAGCTAGCAATTTCCATCCATGTACTTATGAATTTGTCAGTTGGGCCTATGCTTTGTTGCTAACGGGTCAAATGGGTCGAAGTTTGCCATAAAGGAAAATTTAATCTTTAAGTTTCCTAAATCATTATATTCCAACTAACTTGATTATTGCTCTAATGATATAACTCTCATAATCATATTTTGACAAACTAATTGTTTGTAGAAGAGTTACAATGTTGGGAATGAACAATGCTATGTGCAAAGGAAGAAGAAATCACATGGATGTCTTCATGAAAAATGAGTCCACTAAGTAGATGGCAGTATAAAGATTGTTGAAAGTCAGGACCAAAAATGACTTCATCTGGGCTGCAACATGGGGTTTGTATCGCCTTCATTGTTTTCTTGAACTGCTCACTACGATACACATTAGTAGTTGCGGTTGCTGCGATTACGCCACCTTTCGTTGTGAACTGCTTGCCGCCATAGATAAAGTTCAAAGCTTTCCCATTTTCGATCGGAAATGCCCTGACCCAAAAAAACTGAAGTCAGACTTTTTAACTATAATACAGCACATATTAGAGGGATGTTTGCATGTACAATAAAAATGAAAATATGATTTTTTGACTATTTTTAATCAAAAGTTGCAAAAATAATCTAACTTTTCTGATAATTGATTTAAGATTTGCACCAGAACTCACCCATTTCATATTAATTGCATAATTAAATAAGTAAAACGTCGATGAAACTAAATGCAGTTAATAGCACCAAAATGGATGTAAGAATTTGTTTACGAATTGTAGCATGTGGTTCAGTAGATAGTAGATATTTACATCCAGCGATTAAGAATTAAAAAATAATAACACAATAGCTGAATTACATCTCGATAATACATGCAGCATTATGTGACATGATTATCCCTTACATAAAACTGTGAAATACTAAAGTAACTATTTTTTACCTTAGCAAGAGGGTCAACTTCATCACAACATGCTACAGCAGCTTCCTTATGTGGCAGTCCAATACGACGGGTTCCATCAAAGAGAACACATACACGCATTAGAAAGACCTAGTCAATACACAGTGTTATATTTCAGAAACAAACTAATTACATGATCAAAGTCATCAACTACGTGAATGACAATAACAAGCCCCATTATAATTCAAGCATATAGACTGTCTTTTACATCATGAACTCGCGAAACTAATCGATTATTGATCTTTGATAAATATTCTAATCAGAAAAGCTATCAAAAATATGTTGGATTCAGTACCTGAAACCAGCAAAGTCTGCACATGAGTACACTCTGAGGACACATACGACGGGTTCCTTATGGATGTAAGAATTTGTTTACGAATTGTAGCATGTGGTTCAGTAGATAGTAGATATGTACATCTAGCGATTAAGAATTAAAAAATAATAACACAATAGCTGAATTACATCTCGATAATACATGCAGCATTATGTGACATGATTATCCCTTACATAAAACTGTGAAATACTAAAGTAACTATTTTTTACCTTAGCAAGAGGGTCAACTTCATCACAACATGCTACAGCAGCTTCCTTATGTGGCAGTCCAATACGACGGGTTCCATGAAAGAGAACACATACACGCATTAGAAAGACCTAGTCAATACACAGTGTTATATTTCAGAAACAAACTAATTACATGATCAAAGTCATCAACTACGTGAATGACAATGACAAGCCCCATTATAATTCAAGCATATAGACTGTCTTTTACATCATGAACTCGCGAAACTAATCAATTATTGATCTTTGATAAATATTCTAGTCAGAAAAGCTATCAAAAATATGTTGGATTCAGTACCTGAAACCAGCAAAGTCTGTACATTTTAAAGAAAAAAATGCATGTCAATTCAAGCCTGCTACAAAAAAGGCATAAACATAGCCAAAGCCTAAAGATACATAAATTCAAAAGGACCACCTCGGTTCGCAAGCTCGGATTGCTAAGAAAGTAACAATAATCAGGCATCTGTTACCAACATGTTTTCAAAAGCGATAGGAAGCAATACTTATTCTTTGGTTTTTAGGTTGCAAAAACAGGTTGAATGAGTCAATTGTCAAAAGTGACTCAACCTGTAATTAAAAATGCATAAAACCTATCAAAACGTTTTTATTTCAAAAACAAGATTATTACCGGAATTTTATAGATTTTTTCCATATTTAACACCTTAATTATAACGTAGTATAAACAAAAAAAAAACTTTAAAAGGAGTACTTGTGGGCAGACACAACCTGACCCATACTAAAATTTTACCCATTTTGACATGTTACCCAACCCTAATCTATTCGCCACCCTAGCCAAAATCACTGTCAGTAAATAAAAAATAGGCGGCTTTTCAGTATCCTTTATATTTGTGATGAAACCTGTAGGAACTTACCTTGGAACAAGTATACACAATTTCAACGGAGGCATGAGCTGCATTTCAACGGAGGCATGATGATACAAATCCCTGTGACCTAAGGAACTTGTAAACGTGACCTCGCTTGTTCCCATTCCAATCACTTGCAACAAAGAGATATAAAGATTAATTACTATATTTATATACGGCAAAATATGTGGTTCAGGTAACGGGTCAAACAGGTCATTTTGATAAGAAAATCAATTTGAACGGGTCCAATGCCTTTCCTCTGAATATATTATTGGATTTAATAAACAGACACATGCACTTTTGCCACATAGTAATCTGTCTGTGTTCTTGATTCAAGTGCACTTCTATACCAAATGTTTCTATTTATTGAAATTATATCAAATGTGATTTCAATCAAACTAACGAAAAAAAAAAGAGCGAGTGTACAATGGTATTATTGGAAGAATGAATCAAACTAAAGAAAAAAAAAGATTTATAAAATTACTCAACAAAAAATACCTCAATATTTGGCTGTGGCTTTTGTCGGTAGCAACACTTCCCGGCGCCGACGACTTTTTCCGGCGAAAAAGCGGCGGTAAGCGGCGGCACTAACAAAAAAAACCAAATTGTTAAAATACATAGATCTATAAAAAAATCTATAAATCTACAAATAAAATCTATAGATCTATAACAAAACCCTTCAAAACTCATAGATCAATTAAAAAACTCAAAAGAATACCTCAAAACTTGAAAAACTCTTTTGATGGTCGTAGGTTTGGTGGTTCCTCTCGGTCGTATCGCTACTGTGGTGGTTGGATGACGTTCAAGATCCTTCAAAACTCATAACAACGAATTGCATATATAAACATCAGATTGATGTGATACATAATTAAAGAAATAAAAATAGAAGCATAGGATATTGAGACAAACCTTTTTTGTTAAATGATGAATTGATTTTGTGCTGTGGTTTTATTGTGGGTTTGATTTAGGGTTTGTGTTATGATTTTATTCGGATGATTGTTTGAATGTGTAACATTAATTGGAGATTAAAGAAGCATATGAAGGAAGAATAGTATTGAATAAAGAAGAAGCGTATGAAGGAAGAATAGTATTGAATAAGGAAGGGCAAAATCGGGATTGACCGAAAATTCAGTTTTCCACTTTTTTTAATTGACCATTTTTCCATTATAAGTAGTATAGATACATCTTTTTTCTGAGGGACAATATGTTTCTTTTTGCCTTATTTTATTTGGCAAAGAGTTGATCCTATAAATGACACTAAATTAGATGCGTGTTTTGTGTTTTCTTTGTATTGAATTACACCATTTGTTGGTTTCTATGTTTGTTAACGACACTTTTCCCTAAACTACATACAGTAACATAGAAGCCCGTCATTACAGCATGCCAACGGACGAGGCTGAGTTTTTTTGCACCAAATGAACTTTATGCACTTACTCTTTTCAGTATTTAGATTGTGTATATGTTTCTGTTTAGGTTTGATGAAAAATAGTATTACATGGAAGCAAATGTGCAAATTGCTACATGTTGATTGTTTACTAACACTCTGTTCGGGATTTTTTTTAGAAGTAAATGGAAAGAAAATAAAATAAAGTTGAAGAAGGGGAAGGGTAGTAAAGTAATGAAAGTTACTATTTTCAATATGTGTTCTCAAATGAAAGATGGTGAAATGGAAGTATGGGATTGTTTATGTTCTAAAAAGTCAAAAGTTACAGTTTTATCATTTTTCCCTTTATTCCATTTAAGAAGTCATTTTATACAAAGGTCATATGTTAATTACAAACACTACATACTTCTTTACTTCACTTTGATCTCATTTTTGGGAGGAAGAAATTGTTCTAAAAAAAATTTAGATTCCCCCTCCTTTTACTTGACTTCCCTCCCCTTAATTTTTAGTAAAAATCTTGATAACACAAGTGATTTATAGTTTCTTCCGTTACCCACCCTTTTGTTGGAGGGTTTTCCCAGAATGGTAGAGATAATCAAACCGGATATCCTAATAAATTGTGGAATTACTTTTTAAAAGAAAATATTCGACCCTATTTGTCTGGGTTATAAGAATATCTCTTTGGGATAATTCACATAGTTATGTTCTTGATTTAGACACAAATATAAGAACCCTTTCGCTTATGAGTGTTTAGATTTCGGTGTATAATCTCATGCAGATTTGTTTCTCTTATATAGAGAAGAAACTCATTCAATGAAATTATGAGAATTAATCAGTCAATTAATCTCCTTATAATGTTCCCACATTATAGGAATAGTGGTTTACAAGACCAAATGATTATGATCATTAAACCGCCATTAAAACTGCCATTGAATAGGTCAAAAACTATTACAAGTTAGTAGTAAATCAGTTCCAGCAAAGTCACAAACTTATCAACATACTTCTCATGTGTTTGTTCGTTGATGAGCTTGCTCTCTGAGTATACTAACTGATGAGTTCTCTCACTGATGAGCTTTCTCACTAAAGGGTTGAACTCTCTTATGAGACTACTCCCTGATGAGCTCGTTCAGAGTCTACTCACTGAAGAGTATAACTTACTCAACTCATCAGCTACCTAATTTCTACAACAACACTATTTGAGTTAGGGATGTTCAGCGACGTAATGGTGTACATTCCGTACCTCCAATCCCATTTCTAAGTATGACGTGATCCATCACTTAAACTAAATTTCCAACAATCCTCCCCAATTTAGTATAATTCCTTTACATGAGTTTAAACAATAAAAAAAATAAACTTATGCGTAATTGAAAATATCTTGAAGATTGAATTTCCATTTTTGTACATTACCCATTTCAAATACTCTAGAATCATGGTGTTCTAAGAATTGAACCCTTCAACACATTTGAATAACTAAAGATAATATACACAAGTTTTCGAACACTTTAAAGCTATCCTGACATTATACAAGCCATGTGTCCATATCCATTCATGAATATCCAAAGCAAAAAGTCCAAAGCTTTCTTGATGTGGCAAAAATTCACATTCACATAGGTAGTTCATTTTATTCATGCACATGCTTTTGCACTTTTTCAAAAGAGTTATTGAGAAGTTATACTTTAACCTAAGAGCATCCACTATGGTGGTTTATGAATAGGTCTTAAACCTTTTGAAGAGGTTAATAAACTTGTGAACCATAGTGAGAAACCATTTCAATCCTAGGTGGTATGAAAATGTCTAAGATTTTAAAGAGGTCTAAACTATTTTCCATTTACTTTTTTATTTTTCTTTTTGAAAATGTTGGTTATGTTCTATGATATGAATTTTTTTTTAAATAAGTTTATCCATAGTAGAAATAGGTTTATAATATGAAAATTTTTATAACTTGATGATGTATTAATTTTATAAACCTTGTTAGAAGTTCATCATAGTGGATGCCCTAACCATCAACAGGTCTGAGCACATAACATAGGATGATATGTAAATTCATGTGCTCCAATTTCTGAGTGTAACCTTTTCACATTGAATTCAGCTCCTTATTTTCACCAGGAGGGAATTATGTGTCTTATCAATCAGAGAATCAGGTGGACTTTAACCCCATCCCTTTAGCAGAAATTATAATCAAGTCTCTAGCCAACCCCTTAGTCAAGTGATCAACTAAGTCTTGTTGTGATCATACAAACTCCATAGAAATCACACCATGCATGATAAGTTCACGAGTCATGCTATGCTTGACACTTAATTGTCTTGACTTCTCATTGTACATTTGGCTATAAGCCTTTGCCAATGTAGAAGCACTAGCACAACGAATAGAAATGGGTGCTATAGGTCTAGGCCATAGTGAAATCTCAAGAATCAAGTTTCTTAGCCATTTAACTTCTTTACCAACAATATCTAAAGCCACAAACTAAGTTTTAATTGTTGAGCTAGTAATGCAAGTTTTCTTCTTAGAAGCCTATGAGATAGCACCTCTCCAAGCAAGAATACCTAGCCACTTGTTGAAGAATTATCTTCAGCATTGCTGATCTAACTAGCATCTATATATCCCTCCAAAACTGAAGGAAATCCAATATAAGATAAACTATAGTCCATAGTTTTATTTAAATACTTCAGTTGCTGCCCAATTTCTTGCCAATGATGAGTGCCAAGCTTACTAGTGTATCTACTCAGTTTCCCACAACAAATGCAATATCAGGCCTTGTACAAGTCATGGGTGGAAAAACACTTTTGAATACTGGATTTCCATTGGAGTACTCACTGAAGTACAATCAAAGTAGTTAAATTTCTTCAACACCTTCTCTATATAAAGAGACTGAGAGATATAAATTCCTCTAATTTCGTGTTTGATCCTTATACCAAGGATAACGTCAGCCTCCCCCATGTCTTTCAAGGAGAACTATGATGACAAAAATTATTTTGTTAAGTTAACCTGATTTTATTCAGTTCAACATGTAATCAACATATAGGCAAATGATGACTCCTTTACCCGATTCACCAAATTTGATATATACGCATTTGTCAGATTGGTTCAAATGATAACCACTAGACAAAACCACTTCATCAAAATTTTGATGCTATTGCTTAGGAGCTTGTTTTAGTCCATATAAGGATTTCACAAGTTTGTCCACATTGCTTTCATTTGCTGGCACGATGAAGCCCTTTGGCTGGTTCATATAAACCTCCTCATCTAATTCACCATTCTAGAATATTGTTTTCACATCCATCTGATGAATAACCAGATTGTGAATTGTTGCTAAGGTAATCAGCAGTCTAATGGATGAGATACGAGCCACTCGAGCAGAAGTATCAAAATAGTATAAGCCTGACTTTCGCCTAAAGTTCTGAATGGCCAATCTTGCCTTGAATTTTTCAATAGTTCCATCTACCTTCATCTTTCTTTTAAAGATCCATTTGCAACCTAAAGGTTTGAAACCAAGAGGTTGATCAGCCAACACCCAAGTGTTATTGCCCATGATGGAATCCATCTCATCATTGATTGCTTCTTTCTAGAAGGCAACATCCCGTGACTTCATTGCTTCATCAAATGTGTTGCTCAAAGACCTCATCCCTTGATCCTTTAATAAAGTATAATTAAAATTAAGGTCCAAATGATTTTGGTTTCCTTCTTCTTTTGCTTTTTCGAAGCTCAAGTTGGTGATCAACAACCTTATTAGAGACTTCATCATTATTGTCCTTATTAGTTCCACTTGTGCTTGGAACCATATGATTTGATCTAGGTATAGATGAGAAGCGATTCTCATAAAAAATTGTATCCTATGATTCAATTATAGAGTTAATTGAAACAAATAATTAGGTTCAATAACATGGAAACTATAAGCCTTAAAATTCTCAGCATATCCAACAAACATGTAATCTATACCTTTATTCCCCAAAGTTTTCCTCTTTGGATCTGGGAGTCTTACAAGAGCCCTACAGCCCCAAACATGAAGATATTCAAGTTTAGTTTTATTTTAGTCCAAAGTTCATAAGGAGTAATTTTGTTCCTTTTGTTAGGATCCTTATTAAGCAAATAGCAAATTGTTAACATTACTTCACCCCAAAATCCCTCACTTTATCATGAATATGATAACATGGAATAAACCATTTCTTTTAGGACCATTTTCCTTCTCTCTGATGTACCATTTTATTGTGGTGTATAGGGAGCATTAGTCTCATGGATAATTAATACAAATTGAAAGTATAATGCATCTATGTATTCACCTCCCCTATCTAATCTAAAACTTTTTATTAAGGCTTATTGTTGCAATTCTACTTCAGTTTTAAACAATTTATGTTTAACTAATGCTTCATCCTTGGTATGTAACAAGTAAACATAGCAAAACCTAGAAGCATCATCAATAAAAGTCACAAAGTATTTCTTGTTTCTCAAAGTAGGAGTTGCATGCAAATCTCATAATTCACTATGTATTAACTCCAAAATTCAGTTTCACGTTTTACATTTTAGAAAGGTTTCTTAGTGATTTTAGTCAACATACAAGTTTTGTACTTTTCATTGTTCATATCAAAGGATGGAATTAATCCATATTTATCTTTTAAAGTGTACATGTTATAGTCTAGCATGCAAGAGAGTTGAATCATTCTGATTAGATATAGACATAAAAGCATAATTAACATTATCATGATTAATATCAAGTCTAAACATTTGGTTGCAAAGATAACCAAAACCAACAAAAAGTTCTATGTTTTGACAAAACAAACTTATTATATTCAATAACTTGTTTATAACCACAATAATTCAAAATAGTACTCAAAATCAAGTTCTTTCTGATTTGTGGTACATGCAAAACATTAAATAAAGAAACAATTTTTCCAGAACTAAAACTTAAATCCACACTTCCACGTCTATACAAAAGAGTTGTTGACTCATTTCCCATACGAAGAATTGATCATCATTCAGTGACTCGTAAGTGTTAAACCAACATCTATCCTTGCATACAAGGGTAGTTGCATCAGAGTCAATTCACCATGCAACATCATCATCCTGCACAAAATAAGCCTCAAATATATATAAAATATAATAAATTTGATAAGAATTATCATATATACTCTGACCTTTCAGGTTTTGGTTGTTAGAACCATTCCGTGAACCGTTTGTGCTTGATCGATTGGTATTTTTATTATCAAGAGTAACACCTATGCAATCCATTTTCAAGTGTCAAGTTTTACTACACTTCTAACAAGTCAATTTAGACTTCTTGTTAGAATCAGCCTTGTTCATTGCGTGATATATAAACATTTTTGAAAAAAATCTTTTCCGCGTCAGGTTTACTCATTTGTTACTTTCTTTCGGTTCATTGCGTGTATATAAACAACGTGAATTTCACGTGTCTTTTAGCTAGTTTAACATTAAATTTGGGATAGAGGGAATATTATTTTAAAAATTCCTAAAATTGGTCTATTTAATGAAGTATTTACCCTACTAGTTAGTAATTACCATCACTTAGTTGGTCCTCGATCTTACAAATCATATATATGTTCGTAAATTTTCATTTCGAACTAGAAACATAAATCAATTCCATATATAGAGTAAATAAAGTCATATCATAGTAATTTTGAATCATTTAATCAAGTATTTACCCAATAATCATGATAAAATAACAAACTGCTGATGAATTTTGGTAATTATATGCGACTTTATGCTAAATTTTAAAATATTGTGTTACTAAAATGTAAAATAGAAGCATTAATCAATTTCAATGAAGAAATTATACGTCATGTAAATCCTTCGCATTTTTAGGATATAAGCATATAATAACTAGACGAATACCAGTGCAAAGCACGATTTATAGCGGCAAATAATTATCCTTGTCAAATCGTGATTCTAGTTCGACCTTTGATGCAAAATATGTGTTTTATAAATACAAAACGTGTGTTTTTTAAAATTAATATAGTATGTGTTTTTTAAAAGTTGTTAAGTTTAGAATTGATTAAGAAAAGACATAATTTAAGTTGTCAAGTTTAAGAGATACTTAAAGTAATTTACGCGAACTATATTAATTTAAGTTTCATGTTTTAAGAAAAGAGATACAACTATTTTCTAGTGAGAAACCATTTGATAGTGATAAACCATTTCAATCCTAGGTCGAATGAAAAGGTCTAAGATCTTGGAGAGGTCTAAACTATTTTCTACTTTTTTTTTTTTTTTTTTTTTTGAAAATGTTAGTTGTGTTTTATGATATGAAAAGCTTTATGAATAGGTTTATCCATAGTAGAAATAGGTTTATAATATGAAAAAGTTTATAAATTAATAATGTATTAATTGTATAAACCTTTTTAGAGGTTTATCATAGTGGATGCCTTAACTAGTAGAGATATATCGCTTATAAATTTTGGAAACAATATTTTTATGGTTAACAATTTGATTTCAAAAGTTTAAATAGGAAAGTATATATTTTTAATTGAATTAGCTGAGATTTTTCGTCAAAAATTTGTACCAAATAAACTATGTTTTTAAATGATTTAGCCACGTTAAATATATATATACATGGTCGATCATGTCAAAATAATTACTCCGTCCTCAAGTTCTTTAGACTGTTTATATTGTTAATGGCTTACCCGGTTGTGCTAAAGCGACTCATGGTCTCAAGTAGACTCGTCGTCCCTTTTCGTCCAGTAGTGGCAGCAGGTGTCTCACATTCTTAATATGCACCTATTATTCATGCATTATATTCTTATTCGTTAATTTTTATGATTTCAGATATGTTTGATCGATTCTCAACCACCAGCAGGAGAATGTACTGTGAGGCCTCATTGACTCCCGAGGAGAAAACTCCAGACTCATCCAAGTATGAAGATGAAGACAATGTCTACTTAAAAGTAACCATGCCTGGACTTGAGAAGGAGGATGTGAAGGTAACCGCTAGCTTTTGGAGTCATTCTTTGGTCATTGATGCCGAAAAGGTGATGAAAGATTTTGAGCGAAGAAAGTACGGCGTAAAATTTGATATACCAAAAGACATCAATGTGACTGGTATCAAACAAGTTATGAAAGATGGAATTTTAAAGGTCACTCTTCCCAAACTGAAAAAGGAGGAAATGCTTAATGACGGCGACATGCAGATCAAGATCAATTAAAACTTCCTTATTGAAGTTAAATACTCGTATATAACTACGGGTAGATCTATACCTTAATTTTCTATTTGTTTGATTAATTAGCATGCATGATTGTTTTGATGTGATATGGTTTTGATATCACATACTTTAAATTTCAATAACATTTTCTTAGGATTTTTTTTTTTTTTTTTTTTTTTTTTTTTTTTTTTTTCTCTTTCTAGCTATGTGATGGATCGATCATGCTTCTGATAATTTAATTTTTCCAAATTGAAAAACCTGAATAATTATTAATTAGTGGTATCTTTGCTGAATCAGTAAAGCTAGCGAAAGTTTTTATCCTTCTTTTCAAGTAGTGTATTAGAAAGCCATTAATTTTATGAAGTAGTGTATTAGAAAGCCATTAATTTTATGGTAAGAGACTAGGAGCTAGCTAGCAAATATTATATAATTGTTATGGACAGCGCTATAAAGGATGGAAAACGATTATAAATTACCAACTTATTGCAATATCTTGTTAATAGCTAGTGACTTGATGCGTACTTTTACATTTTCTTTTTTGTGTCGTGAATCGTGATAGTCATAATAAGTGAAAATGATGGAAGATCTTAACATGGTAAGTATATAACTATAACGATATATATCACAATATATCTTCTACCTCACAATTAAATGCATATTTTAATTTTATTTACTTAGATATAAAATTCTCAATTTTTATAATTTTAATTTAAAAAACATTCACTCTGGTAAACCCTTTGAAAATATATATAAACGAGTCGGGCACGGTCGGCCGCGTTGCGGCCTCGTGGGTTTTTTGCTATTTTTTGAATGTATATATGTTTCTGAATATATAACTAAAGTGAGATAAAGGGCGAGAAAGCTTACATACTGAAATCTGTATATGTATTCATCATGAAGGAGAATATGTCCATTCTCATAGTATACCGAATCAATAAATTTATCAGGTTTTTGAGCTTTCATACTTGTAAAGCTGAAGAAGTTTGTTGTCTACATCATCAGTTACCACATTTTGAAGCTGCGTCCCAAATAGAGTCAGCCAAAAACGTTATCGCTGCCTCTCCTTCGTTTTCTGCTTTACCATGAAGATCATCACGGTTTCCTTCTTCATGATCTTCCCTTGAGCATTCATCAGCTAATAGAGTCCAATGAGAATCAACATTAGGTGATAACTCTCCCTCTTCTTTCTCAAAATTAGCAAAATTTCCATTTGCCGGGGGTGTTGGGAGTTCTTGAGGTATTAGCTTGCTGTAGAATAAAAAAGAAAAGAAAAAATATGAGATCACTCATTGCAAGGCGTGAAAGCAATGGCTATATGTTATATTCAAACCTGAGATCATCATGAACATTACGTGGTCTAGAAAAAGAAAATCCACAAAAGTGGGTCAGCATCAGCATATGAATGTTTGTATACAAATGATGGCATGGTCAGATGTAGCATTGCAAGAGAAACCAATATGTTCAAATCTTACATCAAGTGATGTACTACCCAGTTATTTCATAGTAATCAACTTGAGAAGCTGTCAAGCGAACATTAGAAATAGGCTTTGTTGGGGCAGCGGTCAACCATACAGGGACTGTGTAATGTGTACGGCATGGCTGCAAACTAAACCCGTTCAAATTCATCATTGCCTCTTATAACATGTAAACTGCTGCAACCCGACGTCAGGTTAAATAATTTCATTGTGTCTAAATGTATAGATTAGCTTACGGTAAGCAGATTAGTGTGAACGTACCAATAATTTCCCGAGCGTTATGGGTATGATGATCAGACTGGGAATTCTCGGCTGTTGATGGATGCCGTAAACCTGAGAAATAAAATCAATTACAAAACAAATTAATAATAAAGTAGTTGGAATTTTAAAAAAAAAAAGGTCGGAACTCATTATATATACAACCGAAAGTAATGACTAATGGCTACTCATATTAAATGTAATACATTGATTGTTGACAACCTAAAGGTACCTTTCATTGGTCTTTTGCCTTTATTGCAGTTTGTTGTGCGTGTTACATGGACCTGAATTGTTTCCGAACCGATGTAATCTGTCTTACGGTGAATGGTTCCTGTTGCAAAGTCCAGTACCAATGGTCTACGACGTACGGCTGCACATAATAGTATAATTCAATAGAGAAAACAACTTGTAGGACATATTGATGTAAAAGAGTTGGTCATGAAAACACGTGATAATGAAAAAAGAACATTAATGGTAACCTTTGGATGAAAATAATGGAGAAGGCTGTTGCGCCATAGGCTCTTGAGGTGGCACAGAACAGACGACTCCCATCTTCACGCTAGGTTGTTTTGACTGAACCGGCTACGAGGCGGTCGTTGGTTGAATATAGATGGTGTCTCGAAAGCTGCAGACACAACACATCAACCAAAAGCGATTAACAGTAACAAAAAGCTATTCAGCAACCGTATCTCATAAACAACTCACCTGTTGAGTGGTATGTATAACACCGGGTACCACAAATTGAGCTACAGTGGCAGAGAATGCATTGGCAGCTATGTAGTAGCAAATCAATAAACCCCCTCCAAAAGTTGGCTTGGTATGATGCAATTGTGACATCAGACTGCAAAGCCGCTACCTGCAGGCACAGCTTCATGGTGGCATATCCCATACCTGAAATTCATTCACCTGGAAAATCGCATCACATAAAAGGAAATAAATAAATAAATAAATAAAAGCTTATAAATTACTGAAATAAATTTAAGATTGTTTAATGTCCAGGTTCTTTCTACTTTGTGAGAGGAATTAATTTCGCTTGTTGCATCTTGAAATAGAAAAATATTTAACTTAATCACCTGTTGCTTTCTACAATCTCCAAAAAGCTACTTATCACTTCTCCATGTCCATCTTGCAATAGAAATGGTTGACTAACCTGCATTCACAGAAGCAACGACTGGTAAACGCTGTTCCAAGCAGTTGGATAATGCATTTGTCGCTAGTACTTAGATTTTCTTACCTGCTGTTGCTTTCTACAATCTCCAAAAAGCTACTTATCAGTTCTCCATGGCCATCTTGCAACATAAATGGTTGACTAACCTGCATTCACACTTTCACAGAACCAACAACTGGTAAACGCTGTTCCAAGCAGTCAGACAATGCATTTGTCGCTAGTACTTAGATTTTGTTACCTGCTGTTGCTTTCTACAATCTCCAAAAAGCTACTTATCAGTTCTCCATGGCCATCTTGCAACATAAATGGTTGACTAACCTGCATTCACAGAACCAACAACTGGTAAACGCTGTTCCAAGCAGTCGGACAATGGATTTGTCGCTAGTACTTAGAGTTTCTTACCTGTTGCTTACTTATACTGATGCAACACTCTCGAAATTCCTGGACAGAAACGTTATCAACCATGATATCAGCGTGGCACGCATCGTGTCCCTACAGTCCAAAGAAATCGCGCGTAAAAACCAACATTCAATAAAAGGTTAGATAAAAAGAACTGCGAATAAATAGTTGACAGCTTACCGGGACATCCCTTCTGCAACTGTTGGCACTTCTTTAATTTTTTTCCATCGGGAAGCGTCGCTAATTTATCATTGTGAGCAACTTTTGTGTTGGAATTATCGGTAACACAGTTAGTCGGCGTGGCCATTCCGGTGGACATACATGTACCGGCAGTCGTTGAAGTAGCAACAAACCCAGCCGGAAATGATTGGTTATACAGGCTCTACTTGCAGTTTAATAGTCAAAGCTGAAACAAAAAAGAAACCAAAATAAAATAAAATAATGAATTGAAGACAAACATTATCTTGATCGACATCTTTGATCATTTCTTCCAATTGAACATCGTGTAGACGAAAATCTTTCCAACCTTGTTGTAGCTCGTCCTTGGTTATGTACCCGCTACCATCTTTGTCAAAAAAACTGAAAACCGTAAGTAAATTATCCTCTCGTTTGATCTTTTTTCAAGTGCAAAGTCGCTGACAGAAATTCACCGTATTCTATTGTCCCACTGCAGTCAGTACCGGCCTGTCAAGATTGATTAATGTAAGTTCTCATAAGCTTTTTAACTTAAAATTTTGGAGAGATTAAAACTCTTTTGTTTTTTTTTGGTAAAAGGGACCATATCCCGACAAAATATATTAAAACTCCTTTGTTTTTGAAAGAAAGAATAAAAGAACGTACAACGTCCATCAGTTCCTTAATCTCTGATTCCATTAGATTGGAACCAACTCTTTGTAGCCCTTTTTTGAGTTCCTCAAATGTTATTGTGTCACTGTTGTTAGCGTTGATCATTTTAAACATCTGTTTTAAGCCACCAATCTCCTCTTTTGAAAGCCTTTCTGCAATAACGTGAAAATAACAAATTTATCAGTGGGTCTCAGGTGATAATTTGATTAAGCAACTCGGGTGAAACAAAGGTAGCTAAAATCATACACGTAAAGCCATCTTCTTAAGTATGTTAATTGGTGAAAAGTGTGACGTGATATAACCACACAAAAATCACCCATTAGGAAATGAACAAAATTGAAATCTACTTTGACATTGCAACTTACATAGGACTTCATGGGCTTTTATTCTTTGTTGTGGTCTTGTGTGAAGCATCTTTGTTACCAAGTCTTTTGCACTTTCTGAAATTTATGGCCATGGTTCAGAACTGAAGTCAAGTTTTCCCCTCAAAATCTGCCTAAAAATACCTGAATCCGACTCTGAAATGCATAGTGCGCAAGCCATGTTATCATGTATGTAACACAACAAACCATCAATATAGCGTTCTTAATGATATTACCTGCCCAGAATGGTGGGACGCTGGATAATAAGATGTATAGGATAATGCGTCCACAGTGTTTATGCAAAACTTCTTTAGAACAAAAAAGCATAAATTATTGTTCAAATATTTAAGTTATACTTCGTAGTAAGTATGCTAGAATGTTCATTTTTATAAGAAAACCGATGGAAAAATATATAGCTAATCTCATAAAATAGCAGTATAGTTATTTTAGTGTTGCACATTTGTCAATTTACAAATTGGCATGCCAAATTGCCAATAAGCATTCTATTTTCTCCTGATGTCATGAAATAGCAACAAATTATCTCAAATGTTCCATATTAATCATCATATAATTCAATAATTCATCAATAATGAAAGAAAGAAAACATCTTACTAAGTTTAATAACTCAATGCGCATGAAAATTTGTACAGTTGTCAATGTAGAACAGGAAAAAAATCCAAAACACATAAGCCCAAATGCACCTTGTGATTCAATCGCCATGTATTTAGCTATTGAGCCTCAAAGTTTATGTTTTTATGTGATTGGCAAGTCTCAGATGCATGCGGCCGCTGCAAAACTAAAATAGACAAACCAACCGGTAAGAAACAGGTATGGCATATATTCAATTTGCTGGTATAATCTTAGCTGTGATGGTACCTGCATCTATGGGTTGACGTTTGACCGTGACAGATCGTTACCAACTAATGTTACAAACCGCTGTCGACTTACTTTTGACATTCGCGATTGCCATTGTCTGCTGTTGCGACGCATTTTGTCAGAATCTCTTTGTGAACCTTTGTTAATAGCTACAATAGAAGAAAAATTATAAAGTGTACTGGTGTGTCTCGGAGTTTTCTATAATTGCTGATCGACTTACATTTTTAATTCGTGGTTGTCATTCACTGTTGTCGCCAAGCATACCGCTAAAACCTTTTTCTGAACCTTCAAAAGTTGACCTGTGCCAATGAAAAAAGGCATTGTTGGGGGTCAGTCCATTACGTGATCCTCACTTGTATATGAACCTAAACAAAACTCCAATTCTTCAGCAAGGATTTCTATTATTTTAGACCCTAGATAACGGGAAAATCATGACCATAAAAAATGGTAACACGAACCTTTTCTCTTTCGGCTTTTGCTCGAACCCCTGCTACAGCGGACTGTATCAGCACACTTCGTTGTTGAATTTTCTTCCTTGTCTCTTCTACATGCTTCCACAATTCCTAAAAAATGCATAATCATGAAACATACCACTCTACATTACCTGATTCAAAACAACTATTCAATAAAAAGAACCAAACCATCTATAAAAGGCAATAAATTTATACCAGGCGTACCTTCTTGTAAGCATTCTCGAGTTGAATATCAATGCAACTCTTGTTTAAGGCCAAAACTTGAAGAAAAAAGATAATTGCTTTCATTAGCATCTGCACCCAATATTTAAAAAACTTAAAAAATAATATATAATTCATTTCTTTGTGCCCACGAATTAGACTATATACGTACAGACCTCTGAAATAGCCACACTTGGTGAGCCGCAGTACGGGTGTGTCCAGTTCCAGCATGAATACAAAACGATTGACCCTCGGTAGCACAGACATCAGAAACAGCGACAATAAGGTGGTAAGTAAAAAAAATGAGCACAAAAAAGGGCTTACGAAAAATAAGAGGGTCGTAAGCCCATCCGAACATACCCGTTGTAGGCCATTCCAACACCCATTGCAGGCCCCATTTTAACACCCAAACAAACCTGTATTAGCCCTGGTTTCAATCCCCAGTCCCCAACCCGTTTCAGGCTCCAAAGTGACCTATGTTAACCCCCACTTGAACCACCAAAGACAACTAATTCAGCCCTATTTAACATTTTTTTATGCATACAATCACACACCTCAAAGGTTTTTTTCACCTATATGCTAATACCTATCATAAAACCTCTAAAAACCCAAAAAAGGAAAGTCCACCCATTACCCATAAATAATTAAACTATCACTCCATCAAGTTCTGCAATAACTCAATACCAAGATTATGTTTAAGCATAAAAAACATATACCCAAAACAACCACCCAAGAGTGGCTCATAGACATCAAAATCAAGACAATAATAAACAAAATTCAAAGTGAAGAATGAAAAGCTTACACAACGTGGATTTTGTCAGCGACCCTCTCGCTTTCAGCAATCTGTATCCAGGCAAAAAGACAGTCATAAGCCGAAAAAGGACAACACACAGTTACTGAAACTGAAAAGTAATAATTTTTGTATACCGGTTTAGATTCAAACTAACGCAATTCAGTTATTCCTGAATCCGCCCAATTTCAACCCTAAAATTAAGAAGAAAAAAAAAGTATCAACAAAGTGTGAAAAGTAAAATTAATATACTTAAAGCCAAAATCAATATAAACTAAATCTTACATGTCTTTATCCAAAATCCCTTTGGCCGTTTCACATGTGAATCTCGATGAATGATGTTGTGGAAGAAGATACTGTTGTACTAATGGCCGGGGGAAAAAAACTGAGGCGGACTACAAACGCACCTCACCTTCGAATCGAACAATCAAGAAGAGGATGGTTATGGTGGCGAGATTTGTAGATTTATCTGGGAACTTCTAGGTTATCGTTTATGTGTGTGGATTATAAGGAGGGTGAAGATTTGGATTGGGCTAGACAACATCTACTGGGCCAAAAAAAAAAACCCACGAAGTCAACTGTTCATTGAGCGACGTCGTATCATTTGGCATATAATATATATAGTAATGCCACATCAATTAATTTTAGACCTTTTGATATTTTAAATCTATATTCACCAAGGTATAAACCTTTAACAACTTTATAAAATGTCTTATACAGTATAACACATGTATTATATGTATAAAAATTGTAAAGAGGTTCAAGAATTAAAACATCTTCATGTCACATAGACATGAAATGAGTTTTCACTATGGTTGAAATGAGGTATATACTTTTTAATCATTTTTAGACTTTTTATAAACCAACCGTAGTTGATGCCCCAAAAAAAACCCCAAATACATTAAACCTTCCAAAAAAAACTATTTTGATAGTGTATAGGAGTCACAACCCAAATGGCTTAAGCACATACGCCCACAGCAAGCTTAAGACAAGCCCATAAAGGCTAAAGCCCATCATAACTTGCCTGAGAACCAAGTTCCCAGGCCAGACATGAAATAATCAAGCCTGATAAGCACATCACATCCAGACAACGACTAGATTGGAATCTTATCCAGGGCCGTTACAACAGACAACATGAGGTCACTACCTTATTCGAGTAGAGATGGTGTTGCGAATATCACATTGATACTTGATATCGTGCATGAAACATTCCATGAGTCTGACAGAGCCAATGATGTCGCTTCATGTGTCATTCTTGTCTCCTCCATTGGATGAGCACCACATGGATCATCCTCAACCATTATAGCATTCGTAGGTGGCACAAAAACCTAAATGCAAGTCTATGAATACCCATTCATTTCCATGAAATGGACCAAGTATAATTCAATTCAATGCAAATCAATCTTCACGCCTTACACACACTTTATAGTCGTACGTGAGTGTTACCCCAACTCTTGATCCTTGATTATACCTTGGGAACCTTACCGAGCATGGGAAACTAAACTTACTATTATCGTCAGTCACACCCCAAAAGCAATGAATATGTATCATACGTAAATATAGTGCCATTCGTGTTATACGCAACATAAAAAGCATTAGTTTTTTCATTTTTCGGCACCAGAATAATAAAAAACCTTCATTTTTCATCACAAACAAAACTCTGATTCATAGTTACGAACCCTGTTTTATAACCATAAAATCATTTACATCATACTCAACAATCGCTTCACGTGCACATGATCAAAACATGGATACCGAGCAAAAAGCGAAATAACAAGGTGCTAAAAAATTTGACTCCGACAACCAAGGAAGAATTTCATTGGGACCGATTCTTTCCTTCTAAGGATCCAATGGTTATCACGGTAGTAGTCGCTTCTCACAAAATTAGCAGAATCTACATGGATGGAGGCAGCTCAATCAACATCATGTACGACCACTGTTTTAAGCAACTACCTCAAAACGTCGAAAAAATAATTTGTCCAACAATTATTCCGCTTATTGGTATTCTTGTTTAAGAGGTCCATACCTGAGGGAGTAATCTACCTGGAAACCACAGTGGGAACTCACCCATTGTCAGGAAGTTGTCATGTAATTTCATGTCGTGAAATCAAGTTCCAAATACAACATCTTGTTTGGCAAAATAACAATACAACAACTATGTGCGGAGGTGTCTATGATCAAGTATCATGTACAATTCCCAACTAAGTCAGGGATGGATAATCAAGAATGATTATCCAGGAGAAGATGTGGAGGTGGCAACAGCAGTGGACAACATGCCAATCAGGGAGATACAACGGGGAGCTCTTCCTGGAGATAATGAAAATGAAGAAAGGTGGTAATCAACGAAAAGCACCATGATCAACCGGTCGTCGTCAGAAACACCTCAGACCTCAAGTAAAAAAAAAATAAACTTGTCAAATTTTTAGCAAATAGCCTTAATGTTTTTTCTTGGACACCAACTGACATGGCAAGCGTTCCTAGAGAATTTCCTGAACACAGCCTTGGTCTTAATCAATACGTGAGGAGGAATTAATGTCTCTTTGGAAATGTCAAACTCCATGACCACTCAGGTCAAACTCCCGACACGTACACGTAACTCGTGACCTAAGTTTCACAAACACTGATTTTAAGGACCTCTTAGGGTCGAATTTTTAAAAAAATAGAGCCCAAGGGGGTATTTAAAATCGGATCACAAAAACATTGTTTTTGGCCACATTTACACATACCTGATAATTATAAACATCATACGATGGCTCTGATACCACTGTTGGTTATTCAACATATAAATCATATAAAAACATTTATATTGCAGCGAAAAAGGTCACCAAACATTGGATCCGTATGATGTGTATAATTAATCTAATTAATAACAATTATTATACCTCTTGATGCGTGATCGGTTGATTTCAACGAAGCTTAAAACAAACTCTTAGATTCACCCTTGAACCCCACGAAACCCTTAGAAAAATTGAAGGAGATTGATAACGCCTTAATTATACATATTTCTCGCAACGTTATTATGTATATTGTTATCATTTATCATGAACTATTGATACTTAATAGCATAAAATATGTGCAGGTTCACTTGAAGATAGTTCGAGCAGGAGACACAAAAGAATACAAGTATTTATGTCAAATGAAGCTCGCGTTAAGCAAAGTCTACAAAATATTCTAAGTCTTCAAAGAAATAAAAGAAGTGCGCCGGTCTTCCCTGCAAGTGCGGCGTACTTAGCTCAATGGTCAATAAAGTTAAATGTATTTATTAGAAGAAGTGCGCCGGTTTTAGTAGATAAGTACGTTGTACTTCCTCTGCAATATGAAACTTTGGCGCCAAGAAAAACACGATGTGCGCCGCACATTTACAGAAGCACGCCGTACTTTTTTTCTATCAGAATGCTTATATAAAGCCCCCTCTTGGCTCAGTTACAGGGGACATCCAACACCAATTACCGCAACTTTATTCCCAGATTTGGAGTAATATTTGCGGGCAAAGAACACCAATGAAGGAGGGATTATTTAGATTTATATAAAGGTTATAAGCAATTTGGTTCTTTTGGAATTTTAGTGAACTTGTGACACTAGTATGATTCATAATCCCTTCCAGCGAATTGTATGTCTTTATTTCTATCTTATATTACCTCTATGAACATGAACTTGTTAGCCATGAGAGGCTAAACCTCTTGTGATTACTTGGATATGTATGTATAATAAAGTGCGTTTTGATGATGACATGATTTATTTTGATCACTTGTTTATGCTAAGAACCTATCATACTAGAAACTTGTTGCTATTGATTATTACTTCTGATTGTATTTGCTAAGTGTAATAAGAACCATTTAGTATTTATAATTGTCAAGTCTTGTCTGTGAGCTTTGATCCATTGGTTTTGAGAAATCCGCTCTTGTTAAGTGATAAACAATTGAGTTTCCTGAGTTATAGTGATCTAGTTAATCTGTGAAAACAAGCTTGCTTGATAATATACATAAGTCTTGAGTCAAACTAGTTAATTTCTGAAAACGCCATTTTAACGAAAATACCTAATTCGTGAATTACAACTAAGAACTTATACCTGCTACCGAGACATTATCATTCATCTTGCCACTGCGTTATATAAACTATCCTAAGTAAACATATTGTTCTATTTTTGAATTTGCATAATTCCCTTTATTTGCTATTTTAATTTGAAAATTCATTTTGTTAGTTTATTTATGTTCTTACTTGAGTGAACTAAGTCCCTGTGGATACGACCTAGTGTCTTACTTGAAGGATTATACCACATACGTAGGTTATACTTTACTCGTGTGTTTTGTTTAAGAAAAACGGTAAAACTAGTACATATAAATTTAAAGCTTTCCTTATACATCAGAGATTGTCTCTATGAATATCCACACAACATGTCCTTGTGTATCACCGAATGCTAGTTCTTGAATACCTCACGATCTTGCCTTGCACAACCCTTTTACGAAGCTAGAAAATCAAAACCGAAACCCTTAGGGAGGGCTATGATCGGTCGAATATTGAGAGGAGAGGGGACATGATATTGTTTTATTGTTTTACAAGTTATGAAATTAAAATGAATCCTAATCACATAATAAGACTTAGTAATTACAATTAACTACCAAGGACTTTTTCCTCTTCCTTTTTCACCACATGTGGCTGGCCGCTTTAGACCCAAATGCGCTTGCCATTGTTTTTGGTCCAACCAAATTATTAAGTCCATCACTTAATAATTAGTAGTCTGTTAATTAATTAGTCTAACCAATTAATTAAACACTCTTTAGTCGATCATGAGATATTTGACTAACATAAAAATGTAACTACTACAATTACATTAAATACATTATAAATAACGATACTTATGTGTTTACGTGTGTGACCCAATAGGCTTACGTATTTCTAGCCGTATTATTATTTATTATGATATGAGCACTTCCCAACAATGTGGATACATGGTAATAAATATCAAGATTGAAGAAAGATTGATCAAACATTCTAGAAACATTTCAGAACCTGAGAATGATCATTATTATATTAATCCAACAAAATGTACTTTTGAAGTGGAAGAGGGACAATTCTTGGGGCACGTGATCAGCCCGAGAGGCATCTGATAAAATTCAAAGAAGATTCAATCAATATTGGATATGAAATCCCCAAAAACCATCACTGAAGCACAAAGTCTGAATGGTTGCATCGCAACTCTTAGTTGATTTTCTATCACAAGCTACAGACAAGTCACTTCCATTTTTTAATGTAATAAAAGAACATGTGGAAAGGTAAAGTTCTGATGAAGCAAAAAGTGTACCGCTTTTAGGGGGTCATTTAAGCCCTAAATCGTATTTATTTGATCAAATATTGCCCTAAATCGTTCCTTTTGTCATTTTAGGTACTTTTGAGAAGAAATCTGGAAAAGGAAGCATTTTGGACGTTTTTGGAGCATAAAAGTGAAGAAAACGACAAAGTCTCAAAATTATGCTGGAAAGTACCTTTGACGGCGTCAGAAATTGGTCCAGACGGCGTCATGGCTTGGCAAAAGTGGTGGACATGAAAATTACTCATGATAAGCCAGAGAATTATGCATGAAAAATCTGACGGCGTCACCCTTTAAAGTGATCAAGGCCATCACGACTTAACTTAAAGAGGGACGGCGTCAAGCTCAATTCTGACGGCGTCACCCCTTGATAGGCCAGAGCGGATTTTGGAGCACTAAAGAGGGACGGCGTCAGGAAGGCCATCCGGGAACCCTAAAAGCGGCGAGGTGACGGCGTCAGGATCTACAACGTGACGCCGTCAGACCTGAAACTCTATATATAGTTTTGCAATTTTTTGTCATTAGGGTGGAACTTATTGTGTGTAATTGTGGAACTTTGTGTGTGAAAAACCCTAAGACGATTTTAGCAGCTTTTTCAAGGCTTTTTGCCTTGAGATCTTCCATGTTACATTGAAGATAAGTTATCAATTAATCATTCAATATGTCTATGTGTTGTTTGATTACATCTTGTTCTTGTCTTTTGATTAACATGCTAGGCTAGATTTATCTTGTGTTTGCTTAGATCTAATGAAACCTAGCTATTGATTATTGGTTATTAGTGTGTTATTAGTTGTATTGGATGATTGTTCATCTATGTTAGGCTTAAGAAAACTGGCTAACTTCCTATACGGTAACTTGCTTGAACGTCTTAAGAAACATGAACCAATGCGTACTATGGTTTTTATGGTCGTATTTAATGCATGAGCGAATTCTAGTGATCCCATGTTAGGAGCTTCCTAGCCGGCTCGACATAGGAGTGAAGTAGGAGCTCATAGAGTTGGGGAAGTACGTACGCCACCCCACGAATGGTATTAAGGAATACACCCGTCATCCACGCAATTAATACACACTAATCAACCGGTAAAAGATAGTTAAGGAGTAAGGAAATCTAAGTAAACACATTTCTCTCCATATAAGTTTCACCAACCTTTTCATTTTCAGTTATTTTATTTTATTTGCATTCGTAGTTATTTGGGTTAGTTGACTAGCAACTAATTCCGCCCACTCTTTCAAACCCGAGATTTTACTTGCTTTCATAAAAAATATAAAAAGAATCTTCTCTCACCCTTTGACCTATTAGAGTAGTTTTTCAATCCTAACGACACTATTCCCTGTGGAGAATGATCAATCCCCCGTACTTACCACTACACTATACTACATCGGTCAGGTACACTGCCTGGTGGGGTTGTAAGCCTCTTGAGATCCCTCGAGAGGTAAAACCTGTTGTAAGGTTGCAAAACCACGCATCAAGTTCAAATGGTCAAAGGAGGTTAAAAACACCTTCCAAGATCTTAAGGTATTTTTGACTAAATTGTCAACCTTGACAGCTCCAATCCCAGGTGAAACCTTAACAATGTACCTGGAAGCTTCCAACGAGGCCATAACATCGATTTTGGTAGTCGAACGGGACAATAGACAAATTCCGATATACTTCATCAACAGGTGACTTCACGATGCAAAGTTACGATACCCACCTATCGAGAAGCTTTCATATGATCTTTTTATCTCAGCCAAGCGGTTAAGGGGATATTTTCAGGCACACCCAATAGACGTTATCACAGGCCAGCAATTGAAGCAAGTACTTGCATGGCCTGAAAACTCAGGACAATTGACTTTTTGGGAACTTGCCTTAGGGGAAGGACGATTGACTTTCTAGGCAGTTGCCCCAGGGAACATGAAATAACATACAAGCCCAGAAATGTAATTAGAGGGCAAGTGATGACCGACTTCCTGGCAAAAATAGGCTATCAAACATACATACAACTAGTCTCAAAAGATGGCAAGAAGTAGCCCACTCAGAAAAAGCAAATTCTTGAACATGGCTCCAATACATGGATGCTATTCACGGATGGAGCTTTAAACGAGGGGGGGAGGGGGGAATCAGGAGCCGAACGTATTCTTACGAGCCCGCACAAGTAAGAGTATACATATGCTCTTAATTTTGGCTTCAAGGCTTCCAAAAATGAAGCAGAGTATGAGGCCCTACTTGCAGGCCTCAGGCTTAAAAAAACCATGGGGGTAACAGGCTTCACGCATAGAATGACTCGCTGTCGGTAACAAACCAAGTATCTGGAAGATTCGAGGCAAAGGAAGATTCAATGATTGCTTACCTAGAATAGTTACAAGCAGTACTCCCACACTTTAAATCTTTTGGTATAACACAAATACCTAGAACATTGAATAAACGAGCGGATGACCTAAGCAAGCTAGCAAGCCTGGCATTCAACCACCTGAAACAAGAAGTTTGGGTAGAATAAATAACAAAAAATTCTATCAAAAAGGATCAAGAGGTATCCCAAATAGAAGAGGAAAGAGTTACGTGGATGACACCATTGATTAATTTCTTTAGTCAGGGACTGTTACCTAAATACAAAGAAGAAGCTCAAAAAATCAGGTGAAAGTCATGTAACTATTATTTCAAAGACGAAGTGCTATACATAAAAAATCTACATGGGACCAATGGAAAGGCGTGTGAGGCTAATTCAAGTAGAAGCTATCTTATAAGAGATACATGGAGGAGTATGTGGTAGGCATTCAAGTGCAAAGGAAGTCGCAACAAATGCAATACAAATGGGTTATTACTGGTCAACAGTCAATAAATACACCATCACACTGCTACAAACTTGTCCTGCTTTCCAAGCTTATTCAAAAGTGCAGTGTGGCCATTCACATGACTTTATCCCTATCCCAACACCTTGGACATTCCAAAAATGGGGAATTGACATATGTGGTCCGCGGATAACATGCCCAGGAAATGCCAAGTTCCTAATCGTCATTGTCGATCACTTCATAATTAAAATGAATAGAGGCTAAACCTGTGGCTACCATAACATGCAACAAAGTGATCAATTTTGTTTTTAATAATATCATATGTGGATTTAGAGTACCACAAACAATTGTAAGCGATAGCAGTACTCAATTCGTGGGAGAACCATTCAATTCATGGTGTGCAGACAAAGAAATAAATCGAGACACAACCTCACCTTACCATTATCAGGCAAACCGCCATGCAGAGGTTGCAATTCAAGAATTGGTGGAAGGCATCAAGAAGTGAAGCACATAAAATGGAACACACTGGGTGGAAGAAGTATCCATCGTCTTTTGGGCTCATCGTACTTTGCCCAAGCAAAGAACAAAGAAAACACCTTTCACTCTAGTATATGGAACTGAGTCAATCATACATGTTGAAATACTAATCCCAACAGCACGAGGTACCGTGATCGACTAGGAGGCAAACGAAGAGGCTTTAAGGCTTAACCTAGACCTCGTGGAAGAAAAAAGAGACAATGCAGTTATTCAAATAGCACATTCGAAACAATGAATGGCCAAATACTACAACCAGAAGGTCCGTATAACATCATTCAATCCTGGAGACCACATCATAAGGAAAAACGAAGTAAGCAAAGCAACATGCATCAGGAAGATGAGTCCGACCTCGGAAGGCCCATACACGGTCAGGACAACAAACCCTAACGGATCCTAACTGCTAATAAACAGGCATTGTGATGATGTTCCCCCAGTCTGGCATACTTACTTTAAAGGAATTGAAACTTGGAAATGATATGTAATGTTTGAAGAAAATTACTTAATGAAAAATTTCTTATTACTCTTATATGTATACTTACTTTAAGTACTCCAGGTGTTTTGATCCTCGTAATTCGGGTCATTAGTTTATTTTTATGCAAAAATGCAAGTGTAGGGATGCTGTTATAAATCCCAAGTTATTTATGTTTAGTAGATCAAAAGATGGCATGGCAAAAGTGTATGATAAAAAAAAGAAAGAAAAAAGAAAAAGAAAAAAAATAGAAAAGAAAGAAAAACATACGAACTGCCATCCTGCTTTTGTTTAAGTCAAGAAAGAGTCAAGAAAAACACAAAAAGAGTTAGAGTTAGTGTGTCGAGTCTTGGCTCAGCAACGCCACTTTGTGCATGTAACTAACTTAGATGATTAACTTGCCACCAATAAATTCCCCATATCCCCATAACCGTGTTTTCCTTACCGTTACACCTAACGTCACAACCTTTTAAAAGTCCTCTTTGATAGTTTACCCTAGACTTAATCTGTTATACACTTCGAGCCTACCTCACTATTCTCCTAGAGAACTATCAATTCTCCGTGTCTTTCCTATACTACACTACAACGGTTAGGTACTCTGTATAGGAGGATTGTAAAACTTATTGTGTTGCAATCCGTCGCATCATTCACATTAGTAGTATCCATAAAAATAGAATTTCCAAATACTATGGCATAAAGTTGAACGTTGGTCAATTTAATGTAGAACTTGGAGAAAGTGTAAGCCTTTGCAGGAAAATGAGAAGAAATTCCACCAAATCTTTCTTCTCAGCCTCATCTATAGCCATTTTTTCATTTTTGGCTTTCAACGAACCAGCCAACTTGACTACATTAACCTTTACCTAGGAGACATCAGTATCCTTCTCTCCCAGGACAGTTGCATTCCCTTCCACAAAATCTCTCTTTCTACATCAAACACTAGGGAATTATTGGTGAATCAAGCCTCTTCTTGAGCCGTAGAGATAACCCATTAGCCTGATCCATGGTTGTCTTCAGTTTCTCAACCTCCTTCATGGCTAATCTATTCGGGTCAACTTTTAAAAGATGGTCGTCATAATCGCGGGTAAGATCCATCACGGTTCGGGCTAGGGACTCTCTGATAATAGTCAAGGGTCGAGGACCTCCAGGAACCCTAGGAAACCTATGAGTGGACAAAACAATGATCCCAAATTAAACCCGTCCAAGCAAAGGGTTCAGAAAATTGGGTCATCTAGCTTCAAAGAGGTGAGAAAGGCAGGTTTTTAGCTACCACAGCTTGCATAATTTAATCACCAGCTCCAATAGCTAATACATCAGAAACAAGAAAAGTTAGAACACCTCACAAATACTTCAAAAAATATTAAAGAAAATGCCGATAGTGTTATGCCCTTCTATAGTGATAAGGATTTATAAGTTACCTTTTTAAGGGGTCATTTAAGCCCAAAATCATATTAATATGATCAAATATTGCCTCAAATTGTTTCTTTTTGCATTTTAGGTACTTGGGAGGAAAAATCTGGAATTCGGCACTTTTATGGCTTATTTGGACGAAAAAGAGAAGAAAACGACGAAGTCGCGAAATTTTGTCAGATATGGGAGTCTGACGGCGTCACACACTACAACGTGACGCCGTCACTTGTTACTGAAGCTGGATTTTTGGTGGAAAATTACCAAGTGACGCCTTAGAGAAATATGAAGACACTACAACCTGATGGCGTCAGGTGTATTTTGAAGTTGAGAGTCACGTATTAAGCTAACAAGAGACGGCCCAGAACATTTACAAGAGGACGGCGTCAGACATCACATGACGGCGTCAGAGATCCAAAGTGACGCCGTCATAACGGCGACTTGCACAAGATGAAACCCTAATGACGGCGAGCTGACGGCGTCACAACCTATAAGGTGACGCCGTCAGAGTTGTAAATCTATATATACTTTCGTATATTTTTCATAATTCGTGTAACATCTTGGAGTAGGGTTTTAAGAACGATTTTCTCAGCTTTTGTAAGGGTTCTACAGCCCCCAAAACACATGTTTTGTTGAAGATAAGTTATCCTTTTAATCATTCAATATGTCTATGTGTTGTTTGATGACTTGTTTATCTTCTCTTGTCTTTAACATGTTGGGCTAGATTTATTTTTGTTTGCTTAGATCTAATGAAACCTAGTTATTGATAATTGATTTTTCGTCTCTTGTTTAATTGATTGCCTCGTGTTAGGCTAAGAAACTGGCTAGTTTCTTATATGTGTTAGATTGAACGTCTTAGAAAACGCAACCGTAGAGTGCACTATTGGCTTTTCTTGTTGTATTTATTGCGTGAATTGCGGCTTGTAGATCCTAGAAAACTTAATAGACTTTAAGGATTTTAGGGGAGACTAATGTTCATAGAGTTAGAGACTTCGGCACCTCCCCACGACCAATATTAAGGAATACAACGCTTCAATTAAAACAAGGACATGACAATTCGACAAATCAGTAGGAGATAACTAGGGAGTAAAGAAATCTAAGTGAACACGCTTTTCCCTATCATAAGAAGTCACCAATTTACTTTTTCTCGTATATTAGTTAATTTAGTTTAATTGTAGTTTTGGGTTAGTTAATTAGTAACTAATTCCGACCACTCTTTCAAAACCCGAGATTTTTACTTGCTTTCTAAAAAATATAAAAATACAAAAAGAATCATCCCTCACCTCTAAACCTATCTCGACATACATCTTGACCTAACGACACTATTCCCCTAGAGAACGATCAATCCTCCGAACTTACTTATACTACACTACAGCGATTAGGTACACTGTCTAGGAGGATTGTAAAACTTCTTACGAGGGTTTACAACCACCGCTATCAAGTTTTTGGTGCCGCTGCCTGTCGGGTAATAGTTTATAGTTTAGGTTCGATTTCTATCTCGTTTAGGTCTACTCACTAGATTCCTATCAAGTGAGATTTTTGTTTTTCTTTTTAGCTTTCTTTAGTCTATCTTTTCTTCGTTCCCTTTGTTTTGTAAATCCTTCGTTTGGCATCGTGGTAAACGAAGACCTCAATAATCGTAGACAACCTAGGACCCGTACTTCCATCAAAACCCTCGTTGAGCTCTTTGAAGAACCTGAAAGGGAAATGCGTAAGAGAAAGAAAACCGCTTGCACACACGAACCACAAGGCACCACTATTAATTTCGATGAGGCCCTTTCCGAAGAAGAGGCCGCACTATATTTCAAACCAAAAGGCCCTAATACCTAACAAAATGGTCAAAATTTGGAGGGTCACGTCCCAAAATTCCTTAGAGAATACTCATCTCTTACGTATTTTGGTTTCTCTAACGCTATCGTTTGCCCAAGTGAACATACTAATGAAGTCTTACACGCTAATGACATTTGGCTTGTCCAAAATGTGTGTAAGTTTCATGGGTTAAACACTGAAGATCCCATCCAACACATCAAGGACTTCTTGAAAATTGTTGACACCATCCATGCGGACGGAGCCACTCGAAACACATCCCGACTAAGATTCTTTCCCTTTTCTCTTCACGGAAAAGCAAATGAATGGCTCGACAAATTGCCCTCCAGGTCCATCTTTACGTGGAAACAACTCATTTCAAAATTTTATGACAAATTCTTTCCACTCGGTAGGACCGCAACAATTAGGGACGAAATCCTCCGTTTTCGCCAAGGAAAAGCGAAATCCGTCAATAATTCCTGGATTCGTTTCAAAGACCTTATCCAACAAGCCCCTCATCATGGCATCGAGCTCTGGCTCCTTGTTCAAATCTTCTATGATAGCGTCTCTCGTAACGACCAAAATGGAATCGACTATTCGGTAAGAGGGAAAATCACTAACCTAAGTGCGGAAGAAGGGTGGAATAGGATAGAGGAATACATTCAAGACCAAGACAACACTTGGGATGAACCCACTTCGGTCATGAGTGTTTCTGAAATCCTACAACCAAGACCACCCACTCAGGAAAGTCGTTTGAAATGGATGCAAGAGAAATTGTTATACCTCAACGGGTCACAAGAGACTAAGAGAATGGTAAATCTATATCTGATTTGTGACGATTGTGGGGGCCCACATGAAGTAGAAGAGTGTGGGGATGATGCAGCCATTGAACAAGTTCTCCTTTCGAGCCATGAAATTTATGATGATCCGTCATTGTTAGTGTTCTATCAAAACAATGATTATACCACATGGGGGAACCTCAAAAGAAAGGCCGAAGGAGAAGGGGGCCTGAGTTTACAAATCGTAGTACCTTTGAGGAAGAGCTCAGACATTTCACTCAGGAAAAGGGTTTGCTACTCAAGGGACTTGAAGAATTCGTTCTTGAACAACAAAGAGAAATAGAAACCCAGTTTTCATAACTCTATGCTGCTCTTGATGGGAATGATATGCCTAAAAAATACCAACAAGGTCCAACGTTCGCCATCATGACTCGATCTGGAACAACCACTAAAGACCCGCCATATCCAGTCTAATCTCCTGTCACCCATGAATTCGTGACCCCTCAGGAGGGAGAAGCAGACAAGGAAGAGGAGACACCCGAACCAATCCCTCGTGCAGTTCACTCACCATCCACCCCACCTACTCAATCCACTACATCCACAAGAATACCATACCCCTCCCGCTTGAAAAACCAGAAGGCTGAGAACGATAACAAGAGATTGTTGTCATACTTGAAGAATGTTCCGTTGTTATCCAGAAGAGCCTACCCAAGAAAGAAGATGATCAAGGCAGTTTTACCCTGCCATGCTCCATAGGAACACTAACTTTAAGGAATGCCTTGGCAGACTTGAACGCAAGCATAAACCTTATGCCATACTCACTATTCTTGAAACTTGGGTATTCAGGATTGAAACCAACACGAATGAGCATTCAGCTGGCCGAAAAATTAGTTAAATACCCCCTATGGATATGCGAAAATGTGTTGGTTAAGATAGGAAAATTCAAGTTTCTGGTTGATTTTGTGATCCTGGAGATGAATGTGTCGATGAAAAAATTATACTAGGAAGGCCATTTTTAGCCACTGCTCATGCCATTATTGACGTTCATGATGGCAAGTTAACTTTTCGAGTAGGGACTGAGAGCTTGACCTTTGATATTAAAGATACGATGGATTTTCCTCTTCCACGAGACACCCCCTTGTATTTTGTCGATGAGATTGATGAATTTGTTGATGCGATAGATGAATGTGTCGATGAACAAATTGCGAATGGGTGGTTGCACGAAGATAATGTCTTATAATTCGATGAAGAGGAGGGAGAGACAAAAGTGGTTGGAGCAGTTTCTTTCTATCCCAGAAAAGAACCCATTGAACCACTTGAGCTTTGGAAACCAGAAAATAAGATTAAACCCTCTATCATAGAACCTCCCACGTTAGAATTGAAAGAACTTCCAAGTCACCTGGAATATGCCTTCCTTCAAGGGGAAGACCAACTTCCAGTAATCGTAAATTCCTCCCTAAAACCCGAACAAAAAGAGAAGCTCTTGGATGTTTTGAAGGAATATAATGGGGTTATCGCATGGAGTGTTGCAGATATTAAGGGAATCGATTCAACGTTTTGTACTCAAAAATTCCTCATGGATGAGGATTATAAACCGACTATACAACCTCAAAGGCGAGTAAATCCTAACATCAAGGAAGTGGTGAAAAAGGAAGTCATCAAACTCCTAGATGCCGGTCTAATTTACATAATTTCTGACAGCCCTTGGGTTAGTCCAGTTCAGGTTGTTCCAAAAAAGGGAGGAATGACTGTTGTAAAAAATGATAAAGATGAATTGGTTCCCCAGAGAACGGTTACCGGCTGGCGAGTTTGTATCGATTATAGGAAGTTAAACGATGTAACCCGAAAAGATCATTTTCTGCTACCCTTCATCGATCAAATGCTGGAAAGGTTGGCTGGACATGAATATTATTGCTTTCTTGATGGATTTTCGGGGTACTTTCAGATCCCTATAGCCCCAGAAGA
The DNA here is from genome assembly GCA_021014915.2 of Artemisia tridentata subsp. tridentata. NCBI lineage: Eukaryota > Viridiplantae > Streptophyta > Magnoliopsida > Asterales > Asteraceae > Artemisia > Artemisia tridentata. The sequence continues at coordinate 131,224,232 of CP139509.1, read as the reverse complement.
TCAAGAGAAGACTACCTTCACATGTACTTATGGGACGTTTGCCTATAAACGCATGCCATTTGGGTTATGTAATGCACCGGCCACCTTTCAACGCTGTATGATGGCAATATTCCATGAACTAATTGAGGATAGCATGGAAGTTTTCATGGACGATTTTTTGGTGTTTGGAGACTCCTTCGACCGTTGTCTCGCTAATATTAAGAGAATGATTAAGCGGTGTGAAGAGACCAATCTAGTCCTGAATTGGGAGAAATGTCATTTCATGGTACAAGAAGTGATTGTTCTCGGACATAAAGTCTCCGGAAATAGGATTGAGGTAGATAGAGCTAAGATCGAGGCAATATCTAAATTTCCTTATCCCACGAACGTAAAAGCCATTCGCAGTTTCCTTGGTCATGCAGGTTTTTATAGAAGGTTCATCAAAGACTTCTCCAAAATTGCCCGACCAATGACTCAACTGCTTGTAAAAGATGCGCCATTCGACTTTTTGCAAGAATGTAAGGAAGCATTCGATCGACTTAAACGAGATCTCACACAGGCTCCAATAATGGTGACTCCTAATTGGTCTTTACCATTTGAGATCATGTGTGATTGATGCGTGCGATGTGTCGTTGCGGTTTAGCAGTATTAATGCCTACTCAAGTTTTAAATTTATATTTAGCCGACTTATCAATAACACACACACTTAACGAGCAGTGTACCCGGTTAGTATGAATATAATGGTAAGTAGAGTGTCGATCACTAAGAGTGGAACGTATTATCTAGTTATTCTAATCAGTATTTTAATATATTAAGTTAGCTATACAACCTAATCTAACGCAAGGGGGTTCAGCCTGAGAGACTGGCACGATTTGGTTGCAATTAAATAATAAACTAAACCAATAGGCACGAATCAGCGAATAGCACACACGTACACAGATAAATACTTGAGACAATAAGAGGGCTGTCCTTAAGATAAGTAGTTTGTCACTTGTTTTATTGCTAGTGTTATATGAAGTGTATAGTTCGATGCAACGCACCGAGATTAAGTCCTTTCTCGTTGGTTCTAATCTTATCGGCGAGTAAAGCCTTAATGATTACTTATGACTATCCTATTTATCTTTCTCCTACTTTTCTACAGACCATAGAATGCATAGGCGATCTAATAAATAGGCGAGGGCAGAGGCATGGCGACCCGATCAACGCTCAGCTAGACACAGAGGTTATCAATGCACTAATAAAAGTCACCAAAGACATCAACATATAAACTTTAATTAATGAGAAAGCAGTTTTAAGGGAGTGCAATCTTTCCGTTGTCACATTACACAAGCCACCAATCTTGATGAATTAAAGTTTATAATGCGTGGGTTTTGCAACCTTACAACAGGTTTTACCTCTCGAGGGATCTCAAGAGGCTTACAACCCCACCAGGCAGTGTACCTGACCGATGTAGTATAGTGTAGTGGTAAGTACGGGGGATTGATCGTTCTCCACAGGGAATAGTGTTCGTTAGGTATGAAAGGCTACTCAAATTAGGTCTAAGGGTTGAGGAAGATTCTTTTTATGTTTTTATAATTTTTATGAAAGCAAGTAAAATCTCGGGTTTGAAGGAGTGGGCGGAATTAGTTGCTAGTCAACTAACCCAAATTACTACGAATGCAAATAAAATAAAATAACAAAAATGAAAAGTTTGGTGGAAACTTATGTGTAGAGAAATGTGTTTACTTAGATTTCCTTACTCCCTAACTATCTTTTACCGGTTGATTAGTGTGTATTAGTCGCGTGGATAACGGGTGTATTCCTTAATACCATTCGTGGGGTGGCGTACTTACTTCCCCAACTCTACAAGCTCCTACTTCACTCCTATGTCGAGCCGGCTAGGAAGCTCCTAACATGGGATCACTAGAATTCGCTTGTGCATTAAATACAACCATAAAAACCTTTAGTACGCATTTGGTTCATGTTTCTTAAGACGTTCAAGCAAGTTACCGAATAGGAAGTTAGCCAGTTTTCTTAAGCCTAACATAGATAAACAATCATCCAATACAACTAACAACACACTAATAACCAATAATCAATAGCTAGGTTTCATTAGATCTAAGCAAACACAAGATAAATCTAGCCTAACATGTTAAACAAAAGACAAGAATAAGATAGAATCAAACAACACATAGACATATTGAATGATTAATTGATAACTTATCTTTCAATGTAACATGGAAGATCTCAAGGCAAAAAGCCTTGAAAAAAGAAGCTAAAATCGTCTTAGAGTTTTCTCCCAAAATTCCACACACTAAGTTCCACACTAATGACAAAAAATTAGAAAACTATATATAGATTTTTGGATCTGACGGCGTCACGTTATGGAGTGTGACGCCGTCACCTCGCCGCTTCTAGGGTTCCCGGATGACCTTCTTGACGCCGTCCCTCTTTAGCTCTTCCAAAATCCATTCTGGCTTATCAAGGCTTGACGCCGTCGAACCTTGAACGTGACGCCGTCCCTCTTTGATTTAAGCCGTGACGCCCTTGATCAGGTTAAAGCGTGACGCCGTCAGAATTCACATGCTATTTTCACTGGCTTATCATGAGTAAATTTCACGTCCACCTTTTCTTGCCAAGGCATGACGCCGTCCAGAGTAAATTGTGACGCCGTCAAAGGTAACTTTTGGCCGATTTTTGAGACTTTGCCGTTTTCTTCACTTTTATGCTCCAAAAACGTCCAAAATGCCTCCTTTCCCGATTTCTCCTCAAAAGTACCTAAAATGACAAAAGGAACAATTTAGGGCAATATTTGATCAAATAAATACGATTTAAGGCTTAAATGACCCCTTAAAAGCGGTACACTTTTCGCTTCATCAAATACCCTTACACTTGAGATTTGCTTGTCCTCAAGCAAATGCGCTTTTATTCTAATCAAAATACAAGTTAGGGGTCATTTAATGCTAACATAAAAGTAATTACAACAAATAATCGTTCCACTTCAATCATAATAAGCACGGAGATTACATACTAGCACCTTACAAGTAGTGTTTAGATACTCACATCTCTCAAGTGTCATCAAAATAAATCTCATAAATGAAAACGGATAATATCTCTCACTACCTGTCATAGCAAATAGATTACCATAGGCTTGGGAAAGGATCGAAAACCTCCTCCACTAGGCGTAAGCACCAAAGATAAACTATCAAAGAGGGCTTTTAAATGGGTTATAACGTTAGGTGTAGGGAAAAGGAAAACACGGTTTTGTTGGATACGGGATATTTTACTGGTGGCGAGTTAAAGATCTTGATTAATTACATGTACTATACAACGTTGCTAAGCCAAGACTAGACTCGATCTTAAGCTAGAAACGAAATAACAAAATAACAAAAACATAAAACAAACATAAAATGAAACGGGATGGTAGTCCGTATGTTTTTTCTATTTTCTCATTTTTTTTTGAATTTTTCTTGATTTTTCGATTTTTTTTTTTTTTTTTTTTTTTTTTTTTTTTGCATACACTTTTGCCCTACCATCCAAAATAATACATCATAGGGGCATTGCATCCCCCTTACACTTGAACATTTACATAACTTTACAAGTACTAATCTAATGACTCGAATTAAGATAATTGAAAAACTTGGAGTACTTTTAAAACATTTAGCACATATGGGGGTAATAAATGATGTTCATCCCCATTACTCCATTATACTAGTACTTTACCAATGAGTCCCAATCGTCCCAAAACAATATGTACAAGGATATGACTCGACTTAGCAACCATGTAATCAACTAGATAATTAACTTGGGTTTAAACAAATGTTGTAACAATAATGCACTAAAAATGAGTGCATACAAGGTAGGCTAAGGCGATTTGGGTGTACATTTAAGTGGGGTGTAACAAATTCTTCCTTTAAGTAAAATGCTTAAAGGTTGAAACGAAAAGATAGGCTCTGAGGGGTGTACTAGGGGTATCGTGTACTAAAAATGAGTACAACGCAAAGGGTGTGGGAGAATTACTTGACCAATGTAGCCAACGTAATTATAACAAAAACACAGGTGTAAAACAATGGGTTAATCCTAATGCCTCTTATCATGTAGTAAATCTAACTACACGAATGTAGTCTCACTTGTGGCCTTGGAATGGTCCTAACGCAAGTTCTAGAATCTAAGTGCTACCGGTACACACATCATAGCATAAATGCTTTTCCTACCAATTCTAGGGGCGAACCTCACATATTTGGGGTGGAAAATTTTTTAGTGGTACGGTTTTTTTTGTGCTAGTCATATAACTCCTATCCGTGAGACGCTCATTAAGATCAAAGTTTCACTCCTATATGTTGTAAAAAATTTTAAATTTGGCACTAAAATTGCCCTAACAGGTATTTATCTCAGTTTTATTACACATCTACCATTAAACAAACAAAAATCAAGCGTAATAGTATTCTCTAATCGTACTTTTACCCTCCCCTTACACTTAATATGAACATTGTCCCCAATGTTCAAATAACAAGATGTAAAAGCAAAAAGTAAAAGAATGAAATCAAATACTCCCCTGATTCGCTCGGTGGATAATGAAATTACACGGTTAAATCTTCCTCCAAAGAGAATGTTGAAGCTCCATGACTAATGCATCGCCATAAGCTTGATTCCATAAACATCTCCTTGTCCAAAATAACCTGTTAAACCTGAGAAAACAAACACGAAAACCTACATAACATCGGCGGGATAAATCTATATATAAGGATATAATGCTTGTGGAATGATAATTTTGCAGATTCCTGGAGATTATAAGTTATAGATTTAATAAAAACTTTTTATGAAAACAAAACTTTAAAAAATTTTCAGAAAATTAAACCTGACGCCGTCAGGTTGTAGAGCCTGACGCCGTCAGAAATGATCTGACAGAATCCTCATGTTACGTTTCCGGAAAATTTTTGGAAAAACCTACGCCTTACTTCCTGGAATTCCTGCAAAACATCATTATGACTCGATACAAGCATTTGACTCAAACAAATACTAATATGTATGTTCATTTATTATTATTATGATTCATGTTTATTTGTGTTCTAATAAACCGATTTAGATTTCCCTTACACTTGTCTTTTGCAAAATACCTTTATATGTAGTTAAGACGAGGTTAAAAACAACATAAAGCATTTTCACAAATTACTTTTGAACATGAATCAATAATGATAAAAATTAAACACACATACGGAAACAAATAAAATCAAACAAACAAATAAATAAACACACAAAGCAAATAAAACAAATAAAGCTTGGGTTGCCTCCCAAGAAGCGCTTTTCTTTATTAACGAGTCTTGTAGCTAGACTCAAAGTCACTCTACCCTATATAAGTGAGCTCGTCATCGAGGACGTCTTTAGGGTTAAGCTTGGATTGAAGTTTCCTATTGGTCCGCTTAGTACGATATATCTTTTCAAACTTCTCTCCATCCGGGTCATACAATGTCATCTTAATATGCCATGACCCATCTCCATCTTTGGGTGGTTTATCCCAATTCCACTTATGATCATCTTCCTCACAAATCCACTTATTCATTCCTAGGTTAATTGGCAAAACTCCTAGGAAATCAATCATCTTTCTAAAAACTAGAGAATCTTCAAATGGATCCAATTCGGTGTCCCTAGCCAAGAGTTGCTCTACCGTATGCGTTCGGTTAACAAAGTCCTCTTCTAGGTAAAATGGGCGTTGGGGTCCTATGAAGTCTCTATCAATCCAAGGTCCATATCTAGATGGTCTCCTATTTGATTCTAGCCAATGTGGTGTTGGTTCCTCACTAGTATCATAGGCATGTTTCTTAACATCATAGACTGACCAAGTATCTCCTTCTCCTACCGCTATCTTGGATCCCTTACAATCAATCATAGCACTAGCGGTCGCCAAAAATCCTCTACCTATCAACAAGGGGCATGTAGGGTCGCTAACCATATCAAGGACGTGGAAATCGGCTAAAATGGTTAGTTTTCCAATGTGCACTAACACGTCCTTAATTACTCCAACCGGGTAAGCAACACTTCCATCCGCTAAGCCTATTATCACCTCGGTTTCTTCAAGTTTTCCAAGTTTTAGAGAGGTGTAGAGAGGTAACGGAAGTAGGTTAAGGCTTGATCCAAGATCGGCTAATGTGTCATAAGCCTCCGAATTACCGATCTTGCAAGGTAGAACAAATAAGCCCAGATCATCTAACTTCTTAGGTAGCTTGTTTTGAACAAAGGCGGTCCCTTTTTCGCCTAACTTGAGCTTCTTCTCATCCAACTCATCAACAACCGGACTTTCAAGGTGGAGCTCCTTGAATTCTTCGTCAAGGTTTTGAGTGGGAGGTTTTTCAACTATGTTGTTGACCAATTTGGATGTCATAACTTCTTGGTCATTTGGAACGACTTGGGTTTGTTTGAAACACGTGCTCATGGAATTGACCGAATAATATTGTGGACAAGAACTAGGGGACGAAACCGATGAAATAGCGTTGACGTTTAGTTTCGGGTTCTTGACCGTGTTGCTAGGGAGTGCTCCCATTTCTCGGTCATTGAGGGCTTTCAACAAGGTGTCAATCTTATCGGTCATCTCGCTTTGTTTTTGTTTGAAATCGGCTTCAAACTTGGCTAAACGAGCTTCTTGAGATGCCATAAATTGAGACATCAATCCTTCAAAGTTATCGGTACTACCATTGCCGGAAGGATTGTTGTTGAAAGTACGGTTCGAGTTGGAACCGCTTGATTGGAAACGATTAGGTGGGTAGGAAGAATTGGTTTGTTGTGTGTTTTGGTTCTGTTTCCACCTAAGGTTCGGGTGATTTTTCCATGAGGGGTTGTATGTATCACCGTAATGGTTTGGCTCGGGTTTGAAAGTGTACCACTTGTCTCCCGCTCCGTCGGTACGCGAGGATGCGTAGTCCACAAAAGCTTGTTCGGGGAGTTCCATGCAATCACGAGTGTCGTGGGGACCACTACATAATTCACATGAAGAAGTGATTTTGTTCACTTGGCTTGAAGGTTTAGGAGCCTCGTAGGATTTCATGAGAAACTTGACTTGGTCTTCAAGTTCTATGATCCTACGGTCGGAAGTGCTTGAATTGTTCGAAGGCAAAGATATTGCCTTGACCGTTTTATTCAAATCACGGGGATCACTCCAACTTTCGTTGTCATAAAGAGCAAGATCCTCTAGGAAAGCCCATGATTGTTCCGCACTTAGATCACGTAGCTTGCCACCGGCCGATTGGTCAATGGTTTGCCTCGTGGAGAGATTGATATGGTCATAAAAGATTTGGACTTGGAGCCAAAGTTCTATGCCATGGTGAGGGACTTTTTGGAGTAAGTCCTTGAATCGAGTCCATGCCTCGTAGAGAGTTTCGCCTTGACGTTGTTGGAACATCAAGATATCATTCCTTAGCTTGGTAGTTCTCCCTGGTGGGAAAAACTGAGCAAGGAAACGAGTAGTGAGATCATCCCAAGAGGTGATGGATCCTGCGGGTTGACGTTCTAGCCACTGACTAGCTTGGTCCCGCAAAGAGAATTGGAAGAGACGCAATCGGGTCGTCTCTCGAGTGGCAACATCAAGGTCTATAGAATCAACAATTTTAAGAAAGTCCTTGAGGTGTTGATTAGGATCTTCAGAACGAAGTCCATGGAATGCGCATCCGCTTTGCACCAACCGGATGGTGTCGGATCGCAAGGGTGTGACATTGGCTCCTTGAGTGAGCTCAATGGTGTTTCGATAGCCATGGTGGCTAGGACGGGAATACTCTCCCAAAGTACGGGCTCTAGGAGGTGGTGGTGGTTGTTGTGGTGGTGGGTTGTGGGGATTAAGGATATTACCATCTTCCATGATGTCGGATGGTAATGGTTACGAACAAAGACACGAAGAAAATAGATAGACTAAAGAAAATCTAGAAAAAGAAAATAAAAAATCTCACTAGAAAGGAATCTAGTGAGTAGACCTAATAGAAATAAAAAATTCAACCTAAACAATAACTATTCCCCGACAACGGCGCCAAAAACTTGATGCGTGGGTTTTGCAACCTTACAACAGGTTTTACCTCTCGAGGGATCTCAAGAGGCTTACAACCCCACCAGGCAGTGTACCTGACCGATGTAGTATAGTGTAGTGGTAAGTACGGGGGATTGATCGTTCTCCACAGGGAATAGTGTTCGTTAGGTATGAAAGGCTACTCTAATTAGGTCTAAGGATTGAGGAAGATTCTTTTTTATGTTTTTATAATTTTTATGAAAGCAAGTAAAATCTCGGGTTTGAAGGAGTGGGCGGAATTAGTTGCTAGTCAACTAACCCAAATTACTATGAATGCAAATAAAATAAAATAACAAAAATGAAAAGTTTGGTGGAAACTTATGTGTAGAGAAATGTGTTTACTTAGATTTCCTTACTCCCTAACTATCTTTTACCGGTTGATTAGTGTGTATTAGTCGCGTGGATGATGGGTGTATTCCTTAATACCATTCGTGGGGTGGCGTACTTACTTCCCCAACTCTACAAGCTCCTACTTCACTCCTATGTCGAGCCGGCTAGGAAGCTCCTAACATGGGATCACTAGAATTCGCTTGTGCATTAAATACAACCATAAAAACCTTTAGTACGCATTTGGTTCATGTTTCTTAAGACGTTCAAGCAAGTTACCGAATAGGAAGTTAGCCAGTTTTCTTAAGCCTAACATAGATAAACAATCATCCAATACAACTAACAACACACTAATAACCAATAATCAATAGCTAGGTTTCATTAGATCTAAGCAAACACAAGATAAATCTAGCCTAACATGTTAAACAAAAGACAAGAATAAGATAGAATCAAACAACACATAGACATATTGAATGATTAATTGATAACTTATCTTTCAATGTAACATGGAAGATCTCAAGGCAAAAAGCCTTGAAAAAGAAGCTAAAATCGTCTTAGGGTTTTCTCCCAAAATTCCACACACTAAGTTCCACACTAATGACAAAAAATTAGAAAACTATATATAGATTTTTGGATCTGACGGCGTCACGTTATGGAGTGTGACGCCGTCACCTCGCCGCTTCTAGGGTTCCCGGATGACCTTCTTGACGCCGTCCCTCTTTAGCTCTTCCAAAATCCATTCTTTCTTATCAAGGCTTGACGCCGTCGAACCTTGAACGTGACGCCGTCCCTCTTTGATTTAAGCCGTGACGCCCTTGATCAGGTTAAAGCGTGACGCCGTCAGAATTCACATGCTATTTTCACTGGCTTATCATGAGTAAATTTCACGTCCACCTTTTCTTGCCAAGGCATGACGCCGTCCAGAGTAAATTGTGACGCCGTCAAAGGTAACTTTTGGCCGATTTTTGAGACTTTGCCGTTTTCTTCACTTTTATGCTCCAAAAACGTCCAAAATGCCTCCTTTTCCAGATTTCTCCTCAAAAGTACCTAAAATGACAAAAGGAACGATTTAGGGCAATATTTGATCAAATAAATACGATTTAAGGCTTAAATGACCCCTTAAAAGCGGTACACTTTTCGCTTCATCAGTTTACTAACACAATAAAACAAAACTACTTAATGAATTAAACACATGCAGCACCTTCTTACAGCTCTTGTATCTTTGATTTGAGTGTGTCTTGTGCTCGCTATTCGACTGAATTCGTCCTTGGTTTCTGTACTTCGGTCTTCGTATATAATATGTGTCTCACGAAATTCGTCTGGTCTTGGGGTATTTATAGTTTCTGTCTGAGGGTAAGATGCGGCGCATCTAGTAAGTAGATGCGGCGCATTTACTTAACTTCGCGTGGGGTCCAAGATTATAATATTCAGGAATATTCGTACACCGCCAGAAGATGCGGCGTATCTTTATCTTTGGATGCGGCGCATGTCCTCTTGTATCTTGGATCGTATCTGGTGAGATCTTGATAGCGATGCGCCGTATGTGATAAGCAAGATGCGGCGCATCTGGAGCAGATTAGTCTTGATCTTGTGCATTTCAGTAGACTCTTAACTTCTTGCACGTTTTGCTCCATAATTAGTCCAAAATCGCCAAGTTTCACCAAATGCTTGTTTTCAACTGAGAATTACAAAAGTAAACGATTAAGTATCAATCCTCATACATAATATAGTAAAACAAGTCAAATTAATAGGATAAATGATAGTAATAAAATGTACTTATTTGAGTTCATCAAATATCCCCCCACTTGAACTTTACTTGTCCCCAAGTAAACCTTAGAATTAATCTTATGAAAATGTATCCTAAAAGATATTAGGATTTATTTTTATATTTAAGCATGTATTCATTTTTGTCATAATCACACAACTAAACACTTAACGAATTAGAAGTAAAATAAAATAATTTGATAAAAGCAAATCTAATCGTTTAACTGTCCAGTCGCGACGAATATTCTATCATAAGCTTGGCAAGTATACACATCTCCACCACTAAAGCTAAGGAATAACAAGTCTAAAGCGGTAAAAAGGGTTTTGAGGTTTAAGGGTTAATTATTCTTAATCTCTATCGATCTCAAATTCCAGAAAAGGCGACAAAATCACAAATACATGATCGAATCCACGAACACGATACTTGCAATTGCTCAAATCCTTAACTCGAATAGGCTAAAGATAGGTCCAAACTTCACCAATAATAATATATCAAAAAGGGCGACAAAATCATAAATACATAGCCGAATCCACGACTACGATACTTAAGATTGCTCAAATCCCTAATCTCAATAAATCAAAGGTTTGGTTGGATAAAGAATAATACAGGGCATGGATACATTTTTGGGATATAAATTGGTGTAAAAATGAAAAATAAACAAAACAAATAAATTAAAATCCTAAGTGTGGTTAATCACTATCCCAACCATCCCATGAATAAGACTCATATCATTGAATAACTCACGCTTTAACACTTGAAACACACGCTTTAGGTAGACACGAATTATACTCAACAAGATCTTAATCAAAGAATAAACCTTAGTTGACGTTCCCATAACTGCCAACTCCCATTCAATCCATAGATATATAGTACAACAATTAGTGGTGATATCGACCACTTAATACAAAACTTTACATCGTTGGTTTAATCAAACATCCAACTCTTCTTTTTCTTTTTCTTTTTTTATTTTTTATTTTTTTCTTTTCGATTTTTTTTTTTTTTTTTTTTTTTTTTTTTTTTTTTTTTTTTTTTTTTTAAACATAAACATAGATGTGTAAAATTTTACCACATCACTATAATGATAATTCTGGATAATTTTTCCATACTTTTCATAACTTCAGAAATAACGGTAATAGTGAAAGTAGTAAACACACGAAAAATAAACTCAAAAATATACAATATTTACTTTCACTCCAATCGCATTGTGCAATTTCCCGACCTAACCATAGATAATGAATTACGCACGCGAACACAGGTAATGTAAGGAAACACACTTTGCCTATAGCAATTAACCAACCACGGATTCTAATCTACAGGGTAGGCTAAGGTGTAAGGGTGTAACGAAACATTTTAACAAAGGTGTAAGAAACGAAAGGAATGGCTCTGAGGGTTTTTCTAGGGGTATCTTACTCTAAAAATGAGATTAACAAAAGGGTTTATACGGGGGTTAACTAACCAGTGTAGTTAGCTAATAACACATAACATATAATAGGCTATTTGGGTGTAATCCTAGAAATTTACCAATTTAGACAAGTCATTCCAATTATATAAATAATACTTATTATGGTGGTCTCGAATAGTATACAAGCCAAGTTCTAAAGTTTACAAGTCACCGGCACACTCATAGATTTGTGAATTTTGAAAAATCACAATTTTTGAAAATAACGTCATGTGTGCAGCTATGCAACTTAGACTTTAAACAAAAACATGCTAAAAATTTTAAATTTTGATATATTAAGCACATTTTAAGCATATTTTGAAAAGTTTAGGACAAGTAAATGTTAAGTGTTCTAATTCTCCAATCCCCCCACTTAAGTTAAACAACGTCCTCGTTGTTTGTATTAAAGGTTAAAAACTGGAAAATAAAAGAATTAGAACAGAAAAACTCCCCTGAGATTTGCTCGGTATGATCCTCCATTAGTATTAGAGCAAAAATCATCTTTCTTGTGGATTAGAACGTTTAAGCTTCATAATCATGTATCCACAGGAAATGCAGGAATCTATAATACCACCAAGGCTTCAAAGCACACCTAAGGTAAGAAAGGTTCAACTTGCATAACACATTAGTAGTTAGATAAAATAAAACATAAAAATTAAAAATGAAAATCATCAGGTCAGTCGATGCGCCGTATCTTATGGAAAAAGATACGCCGTATCGAGCCTGGAATAAATACGGATCAGAATAGAAGATGCGCCGCATCCTTAACCAGGGATGCGCCGCATTAAAATAAACTGATAAAAAGTTTTAAAGTCGAAAATAAAAATATGCGAAAAAATAAAGATATGACCATTGCAGGAGATGCGTCGCATCTCAGGATGGAGATGCGCCGTATCCTCTGCGGCCTGAAACAAAAATAAAACGACATAAAGGATAGGATGCGTCGCATCTGTTATACCAGATGCGGCGCATGTGTTCACCAGACAGACTGTTAACAGTTTGTTGTAAAATGGCACGTTCCATGGTTTTCTCTCACGTCCTCTCGTACTCTCATGCTGAACTTAATGCCAGTCTTCGTCAAGCACATTAAGAATATAGACTGAAACATCAAATGCATAAATGATAATATCGATTAGTAAAGTCCAAAAAGAATAATAATAATGTGCATGGAACAATGTCAATAAACACGTGGAATCGAGAGATCAAGGGTCAGTCTGGTCGTGTGGGTGGGTCCCTGAGGTGCTGGCATCATCAGTCCTAGGCCGGACTCTGCGAGCGTATGCACGTGTCACTCCCGCAACATGAGTACCATCTGAACGGGTGTGGGTAATACCCTGCTGCTCCAAAAGTCTGCTCACACTCATAACCAGCCACTCTGAATCCCTCCTCATACCATCAACAATGCCTCTCAAGGCTCTCAGCTCTCCCTCGACTGCGTCAACTCTCTGACCCATGGTGCGTACAGGGACTGGTGGGGGTACTGGTGCCTGCGGCTCCTCCTGATGGGCTGGAGCAGCAGCCGGAGGTCCCTGAGGGCCTCCCTGCTCCGCCTCTGGTCCTGCAGCTCTGGCGGGCCCTAATGCTACCCAAACGTACTCTCCCATAGCCAACTGACAGATCCCAAGTCTAACCAAATAATCCCTGTCAATAACTGGGAGACTAGTCACCACAACCTCCAGCCCCGCTGGAATCTCCGCTCCAATCACTCCAAAATGGCGGGCCAGCCTAGAAACAAAATGCCCGCCAGTCATATGGCTCCTCCTATCTCTCCCTGCGGCCGACCGGTGGAGGTAGTGTGCCAAAAAGTGGGGGATGTTCACTGACAACCCCTCATCCATGCTCCTAAGGAGGAAGAGGTCCAGAGTGGTCACCTTCTCAGGTGACTGACCCCTCCCAGCAATGGTAAGTGCTATCAAACGGTGGCACAGCCTCCTCATCGGCTCCCTTATCAAAGTGTAAGAGGGGGTAGAAGTAAGGATGTCACCCCCCGAAGAAATCCTATCCCAGTAATCACTGAATAATGCTCTGTCAGGGACCGCTCTCAAACTATCATCCCAATATCTGGCAAACCCATCTAACTCAAGCTCCTCAACCGTATGCAAACCCATGGCCAAAATGAACTGTCTCATAGACATCTGCCTCGACACCCCACCCAGTCTAAACACAAGGGTGTCAGCAATATCCAAATCAGTATCCGTCTCTCTGTAGTAAAATGTACTAAAAAACTCCATCATGAGCTCCCTCACCAAGGGCTCGTCAATCCTGAACAATCTCTCCCAAGCAGAAGATCTGAACACCACCTCCTCATCATCTCCAGTAACTATCATCTCCATCCTATGCTGTAAACTCTCAGCAGCATGTCCTGCCCCAATCAATCCCACATCATCAAAATCCAAAACCTGTACCCTGAATATCCTCCTAAAGTAAATCGACTCAAGTCTCCGTAAGTAATCCTCCAAGGTGCCAGGGGTTAGTCCCATATTCTCGAAGCGTAACCACTGATGTCTTTGTTCAACATCTGGTAGTGCCATCTGAAATAAATTTTCAAAGTTAATAAGCAGTCTGCAAGAAAGGTGGATACGGCGCATCTGATTTAATCAATGCGGCGTATCTGCACGAAATATAAGAGATGCGGAGCAAGAGATGAGATACGGCGTATGTAGATGCGTCGTATCTAGATTAATCGATACGGCGTATCTAGAATTTTATTAATTTGGAAATAGGTCGTTACGCCGCATCAATCAACCTAGATGCGCCGCATCTAAAAGCATATCAGTATAAATAAAAGGGATCAGGCAGGCTTTTCAAGAATCCGTATCCGTGACGTAAACTACCACTAAATATCACAGTATCATGTACTCCTTATATCAGTTCTAATAGCTCATTGCATTTTACTAATCCACCTTCCCGCTAAATATTCAAAATCGAATTCATTTTCCCAAATTTTCGTTCAAATCAAACTAGGCCAGAAATTTGATTATTTACGCAAGTTAAATACGGGGAAAATCATCTATTACAAGTCCTAATCATATCTCTATATCATTTAAGCACAAATCGAATTAATCATATAAACCCTAATTTTCGTATTAACCAAGATTAAATCGAAATAGAATAATTACCTTAATTTGATGATTAGGTGATGAATTATAGATCGGATTAGAGGCGGATTTAAGAAAAATGATCGGAATTAGAGTATAATTTCAGTGTGTGTAAGTTCTTAACTGTGTGAGTTTATGCGGTAAAGATTTTAGATCCGACGCATTCCTGTCGTATTTATAGGGCAAAACGATGCGCCGTATTGAAAATTGGGATGCGCCGTATCTATTTAATTTCGTTGACTAGTCAATGAGTCCTAGTTGGTCAGAGATACGGCGCTTTGGATAATTAGATCCGCCGTATCGCTATATTAGTGAACGAAATTTAGATGAGGAACGTACCTTGGCCTCCGCAACACGATTCTTTATTCATCAAATTGGGGTAAAACGGTTATACCATATGATGTACTTTAATTCAAAATAAGAGCAATAGGCATAAACGTTTTTTTAATAATTGCAATCTTATTGTTTAGTGGATAAGGATTTATTCCGAGGTTAGGAACAAATATCGTTATTAAGCATACAAAATTAAGATTACAATTTGAATCAGACGTATAAGATAATAAAATTGAGATTATATTGTGGAGAACTTTCCTTTGGGCTGGTTGAATTATCGAAGAGTTTGCCTGGAATTCTATTTCAAGAATTCAGGACGTTTAATGTTACCAGTATTGAGTTTTCCTCCACTCTCGTTGTCATATGTTTGATCACTCCAGCTAGCTTCTCTCGGTTTGGTTCAGAATGTAATCTTACATGGTGATGCTCGAGTCATCATTTATCCTGAAAATAAACAACTTGCACACGAGAGTAGCGGACCGATCAAAGTAAATATCAAAAATCAATAATATTTATCAAATTATATTCGCCGTATTAACAAAGGTTAATGCGCCGTATTTTCGTTACGTTTCAAAATATAAGATTTTTTATTCAGAAGATGCGCCGTATCGATAAAGATCGATACGCCGTATCTGTTTAATAATTCGAAAACTGTTTTTAATTAAAATAATAGATACGCCGTATCTGCTAAAGCAGATGCGTCGTATGGCGTTAACGTTTAGAAAAAAAATTTATCAAAAACAGATACGCCGTATCTTGGGGAAAAGATGCGTCGTATCGAATTAATTAAACGCGTTGAATTTTATAAAAATTAAACGCAATACGTCGCATCTGAAAAATCAGATGCGCCGTATCGTTTGATTTAGCTCAGTACAACGATAGCAGAACACAAAAATTACGAAAAATTAAAAACAAATAAAACACACGAAAATAAACACAAATAAAAGCAAACAAAAAACACACAAAAACAGAAAATATGCAAAATAATACAATGAATGCAAATTAATCTAATACACAACAGAATTAGCGGTTAGGTAAAAAAAAATTAGAAACCTAATTAAAATACTAATCAAATTAACAAATAATATCAATTCACTCCCCGGCAGCGGCGCCAAAAACTTGATGCGCGCGATGTGTCGTTGCGGTTTAGCAGTATTAATGCCTACTCAAGTTTTAAATTTATATTTAGCCGACTTATCAATAACACACACACTTAACGAGCAGTGTACCCGGTCAGTATGAATATAATGGTAAGTAGAGTGTCGATCACTAAGAGTGGAACGTATTATCTAGTTATTCTAATCAGTATTTTAATATATTAAGTTAGCTATACAACCTAATCTAACGCAAGGGGGTTCAGCCTGAGAGACTGGCATGATTTGGTTGCAATTAAATAATAAACTAAACCAATAGGCACGAATCAGCGAATAGCACACACGTACACAGATAAATACTTGAGACAATAAGAGGGATGTCCTTAAGATAAGTAGTTTGTCACTTGTTTTATTGCTAGTGTTATATGAAGTGTATAGTTCGATGCAACGCACCGAGATTAAGTCCTTTCTCGTTGGTTCTAATCTTATCGGCGAGTAAACCCTTAATGATTACTTATGACTATCCTATTTATCTTTCTCCTACTTTTCTACAGACCATAGAATGCATAGGCGATCTAATAAATAGGCGAGGGCAGAGGCATGGCGACCCGATCAACGCTCAGCTAGACACAGAGGTTATCAATGCACTAATAAAAGTCACCAAAGACATCAACATATAAACTTTAATTAATGAGAAAGCAGTTTTAAGGGAGTGCAATCTTTCCGTTGTCACATTACACAAGCCACCAATCTTGATGAATTAAAGTTTACTAACACAATAAAACAAAACTACTTAATGAATTAAACACATGCAGCACCTTCTTACAGCTCTTGTATCTTTGATTTGAGTGTGTCTTGTGCTCGCTATTCGACTGAATTCGTCCTTGGTTTCTGTACTTCGGTCTTCGTATATAACATGTGTCTCACGAAATTCGTCTGGTCTTGGGGTATTTATAGTTTCTGTCTGAGGGTAAGATGCGGCGCATCTAGTAAGTAGATGCGGCACATTTACTTAACTTCGCGTGGGGTCCAAGATTATAATATTCAGGAATATTCGTACACCGCCAGAAGATGCGGCGTATCTTTATCTTTGGATGCGGCGCATGTCCTCTTGTATCTTGGATCGTATCTGGTGAGATCTTGATAGCGATGCGCCGTATGTGATAAGCAAGATGCGGCGCATCTGGAGCAGATTAGTCTTGATCTTGTACATTTCAGTAGACTCTTAACTTCTTGCATGTTTTGCTCCATAATTAGTCCAAAATCGCCAAGTTTCACCAAATGCTTGTTTTCAACTGAGAATTACAAAAGTAAACGATTAAGTATCAATCCTCATACATAATATAGTAAAACAAGTCAAATTAATAGGATAAATGATAGTAATAAAATGTACTTATTTGAGTTCATCAGTGATGCTAGTGACTATGTTGTGGGGGCTGTACTGGGTCAAAGAATAAATAAACATTTTCAACCCATCTACTACGCTAGCAAAACCATGAACCCTGCACAGGAAAATTAGACTACTACTGAGAAAGAACTCTTAGCTGTAGTCCTCGCCTTCGATAAATTCCGGCAGTATCTTGTGTTGTCAAAAACCATCGTGTTCACCGATCACTCAGCTTTGCGGTACTTATTCTTGAAACATGATGCTAAACCATGACTAATTCGATGGATATTATTGCTGCAAGAATTTGATATCGAAATTCGTGACAAGAAGGGTGCTGAAAATCTAGCAGCCGATCATCTCTCTCATCTAGAAAACCCTGTCCTAGGTGAAATAAACAACAGTGAAATCCGGGATTCCTTTCCTGAAGAGCAACTGATGTTAATCCCAGATACTGAACCATGGTATGCAGATTACGCTAATTATCTGGCAAGTAGGGTTCTCCCGAATAATATGACTAAGCAGTAAAAGAAAAGATTCTTCGCTGAATTAAAATACTATTTATGGGACGATCCTTTCCTGTTTCGCAGATGTCCAGATCAAATTATTAGGCGTTGTGTTGCAAGAGGAGAAGCAAATAGAATCATGAGAGAATGCCATGCTGGACCTTCGGGAGGGCATCATGG
Source organism: Artemisia tridentata subsp. tridentata (assembly GCA_021014915.2). NCBI lineage: Eukaryota > Viridiplantae > Streptophyta > Magnoliopsida > Asterales > Asteraceae > Artemisia > Artemisia tridentata. Next base: position 131,206,102 of record CP139509.1, on the reverse strand, counting down.
GATAAACACCACTGCCCAAAAAGTTTTTGACGCAGGATTCTATTGGCCCACCATATTTCGCAATGTTAGGAAATTAATCCAAACTTGTGATGCATGCCAAAGGGCTGGAAATATCTCAAGAAGGGATGAAGTGCCTCAAAACTATATACAAGTTTGTGAAATCTTCGATGTATGGGGAATCGATTTCATGGGCCCTTTTCCGTCATCTGGAGGAAACGAATACATACTTGTTGCCATTGATTATGTGTCCAAATGATTTGGGGTTCCCAAGGCACTCATTAGTGATAGGGGGACCCATTTTTGTAATGCACAAATGTAAAAGGTGATGAAGAGATATGGGGTGTCTCACAAGTTTTCAACTGCATATCATCCTCAAACGAACGGACAAGTTGAAAATACCAATCGTGCGTTAAAACGGATATTAGAATAAATGGTTAATCAAAATAGGAAGGATTGGTCGTTTAAGTTAGATGAAGCTTTATGGGCGTTTAGGACGGCCTATAAAACACCCATAGGGACGAATACTTTTCGTTTAGTCTACGGTAAGGCATGCCATCTCCCTGTTGAACTTGAGCATAAGGCATATTGGGCATTGAAAGGCTTGTAATATGGACTATTCGGAAGCAGGGGCTAATAGGTTCTTACAACTTCAAAAGCTTAATGAATTGAGACTTGATGCTTATGAGTCGTCAATAACATATAAGGAGAGGGCTAAGAAATGGCATGATCAACGAATTAAAAATCCTAAGGAGTTTATAGAAGGGGATAAGGTACTCTTATATAATTCAAGGTTGAAATTATTCCCAGGAAAGCTTAAGTCTAGATGGTATGGACCCTTTACGGTGAAAAGGTCATCAAGAAACGGAGCCGTGGTTTTGTTAGACCACGAAGATAGAGAATTCACCGTAAATAGACAACGAGTAAAACATTATCAAGAAGGTAATAATGACCTAGTTAATGAGGAAGACATTATTTTTGATAATGAAGTCACGTAATAGGCCATGACTTTGAGTCTAGCTACAAGACTCGTTAATTAAGAAAAACGCTTCTTGGGAGGCAACCCAAGTTTTTTAATTGTTTATTTGTTTTTTTTATTTTGTTTGATTTCATATATATCTCTGCTCCATCTTTATTTGTTTATCTTTCATGTTTTGAATATAATTTGTGAAAATGCTTTATTTTGTTTTTAACCGCGTCTTAATTGCATATAAAGGTATTTTACAAAAAGATAAGTGTATGGAAGATCATATTTGTTTACAAGAACGAGTTCGAACATGAAAGTTAACAACTAATGATTAGCATATATTTGTGTGTTTGTTAGAGTCAAATGCTTGTATTGAGTCAATATGAATGTTTTGCAGAATTTACAGGTTTTAATAATTAGATTATTCCAGAAATTTTCTAGAAACAAAATGCAAAAATACTGTCAGGTCAATCCTGACGGCGTCAGGGTTTACACCCGACGGCGTCATGCATTGTAGCAGCACAGTTTTCCAGAATTTTGTTTTTCTGCTGGAACTCAATTTTTGAACATTTTCAGAATTTTTAAATTTCCAGGATTCTGTAAACATTTATTTTGCAAGCATTATATCTTATTCGCTTTCTAGGATTTAATTTTTATTATATATAGTGTTTACTGCCGATTTTATGCGAGGTTTTGTGTTTTGTTTTCTTAGTGAATTACAGGTTATATTGGAAAAGAATATAAAGATGAAGTATGATAAGCTTTTATTGAAGTTTATTTTCTTGGAGGAGGATTTAACTATGTTTCACATCGTCCATGCCGAGCAAATCAGGGGAGTATTAGTTTCTTTCATCTATTTTATTTTTCCCTTTATCATAACTTTGATACTTTTCAAGAACATTGGGGAAAATGTTCAATTTAAGTGTAGGGAGGGTAAAATGGGATACCTTATAAACTATAGCTTTGCTTGATTTTTGTTTTATCTTTAAGTAAATGTGTAATAAACCAAAAGAGATAGTTGTTAGGGTGATTTTAGCACCAAATTAAAATATTTTTTATAACATATAGGAGTGAAACCTTAGTTTTAATAAGCGTCTCATGGATAGGAATTATATAGCTAGCACAAAAACCCTTCCACTCAAAAATTTCCACACCAAAAATGTGAGGTTCGCCTTTAGATCGATAGGAAAAAGCATTCACCTTTAATGCTTATGAGTGTACCAGTAGTATATAGAATCTAGAACTTGCGTTTGTTATGCATCCTGAGATCGCTAGTGAAACTACATTCGTGTAGTTAGGATTAACTAAATGATAAGAAGCATTAAGATAACCCTTGTTTTAAACCTGTATTATAATTACGTTGGCTACATAAGTCAAGTAATTCTCCCACACCTTTGCGATGTACTCATTTTTAGTACACGATACCCCTAGTACAACCCTCAGAGCCTATCCTTTTCGCGGCTCTTGTGATATTTCGGTAGATTTTGAAATATTAATAAAGAGCATTGTTTACAATCCACCCCCAAATGTACACCAAAATCGCCTTAGCCTACCTTGTATGCACTCATCTTTAGTGCATTATTGTTACAACTTATGTGTTAAACCCTTTGTTAATTGTCTGGTTGGTTACATGGTTGCTAAGTCGAGTCATATCTTGTAAATACAGTTTTCGGATGATTGGGACTCATGGGTAAAGTACTAGTTATTATGGACTAATGGGGAAGAATGTCAATGTTATTACCCCCATATGTGCGTTAATGTTTAAGGTACTCCACGTGTTTTGATTTTCTTAATTCAGGTCGTTAGATTAGTTTTATTCATGTAAAAGTTCAAGTGTAGGGAGGTTGCAAGAAATCCCTTTGTAATGATGTATTATTTTGGATGGTAGGGTAAAAGTGTATGGAAAAAAAATATAAAAAAAAAAAGAAAAAAAAATCCGAAAAAAAGAAGAGAAAAAAAAAATATATATATATATATATATATAGAAAGAAAAAAAAAAGAAAAAAGACAAGAGAAAAAACATACGGACTACCATCCTGTTTCTTTTATTTTTGTTTGAGTCAAAAAAGTGTCTTGAAAAATACAAAAAGAGTTAGTAGTTAGCGAGTCGAATCGAGTCTTGGCTTAGCAACGCCTCATTGTACATGTAATTAACTAAGATGATTGACTTGCCACCAGTAAAATTTCCCTTTATCCAACAAAACCGTGTTTTCCATACCCTTACCCCTAACGTTATAACCCTTTAAAAGACCTCTTTGATAGTTTATCCTAGGTGCTTACGCCAAAGTGGTGGAGGTTTGATCCGTTCTCAAGCCTATTGTAATCTATGTGCTATGACAGGTAGAGAGTGTTTTATTTTCCCGTTTCCATATGTTGTATAACTTTATACACCCGAGAGATGTGAGAATCCAAACACTTTATGTGAGGTGCTAGTATATAATTTTCGTGCTTATTTCGACTAACGTGGAACGATTGTAGGTTGTAATTACTTTTATATTAGTGTTAAATGCCCCCAACTTGTAAATTGGTTAGGATAAAAGCATATTTGCTTGGGGACAAGCAAATCCCAAGTGTAGGGATATTTGATAAGGATTTATTTGGTACCTTTTAAGGGGTCATTTAAGCCCAAAATCGTATTAATATGATCAAATATTGCCCCAAATCTTTTCTTTTTGCATTTTAGGTACTTTGGACGAAAAATCTAGAATTCGGCACTTTTATGGCTTATTTGGACGAAAAAGAGAAGAAAACGACGAAGTCGCGAAATTCTGTCAGATATGGGAGTCTGACGGCATCACTCACTACAACGTGACGCCGTCACTTGTTACTGAAGCTGGATTTTTGGTGGAAAATTACCAAGTGACGCCTCAAAGAAATATGAAGACACTACAACCTGACGGCGTCAGGTATATTTTGAAGTTGAGAGTCACGTATTAAGCTAACAAGAGACGGCCCAGAACATTTACAAGAGGACGGCGTCAGACATCACATGATGGCGTCAGAGATCTAAAGTGACGCCGTCATAAGGGTGACTTGCACAAGACGAAACCCTAATGACGGCGAGCTAACGTCGTCACAACCTATAAGGTGACGCCGTCAGAGTTGTAAATCTATATATACTTTCGTATATTTTTCATAATTCGTGTAACATCTTGGAGTAGGGTTTTAAGAATGATTTTCATAGCTTTTGTAAGGGTTCTACAACCCCCAAAACACATGTTTTGTTGAAGATAAGTTATCCTTTTAATCATTCAATATGTCTATGTGTTGTTTGATTACTTGTTTATCTTCTCTTCTCTTTAACATGTTGTCTTAGATTTATTTGTGTTTGCTTAGATCTAATGAAAGCTAGTTATTGATAATTGATTTGTTGTCTCTTGTTTAATTGATTGCCTCGCGTTAGGTTAAGAAAATTGGCTAGTTTCTTATATGTGTTAGCTTGAACGTCTTAGAAAACTCAACCGTAGAGTGCACTATTGGTTTTTCTCGTTGTATTTATTGAGTGAATTACGGCTTGTAGATCCTAGAAAACTTAATAGACTTTAATGATTTTAGGGGAGACTAATGTTCATAGAGTTGGGGACTTCGGCACCTCCCCACGACCAATATTAAGGAATACAACGCTTCAATTAAAACAAGGACATGACAATTCGACAAATCAGTAGGAGATAACTAGGGAGTAAAGAAATCTAAGTGAACATGCTTTCCCTATCATAAGAAGTCACCAATTTACTTTTTCTCGCATATTAGTTAATTTAGTTTAATTGTAGTTTTGGGTTAGTTAGTTAGTAACTAATTCCGCCCACTCTTTCAAAACCCGAGATTTTTACTTGCTTTCTAAAAAATATAAAAATACAAAAAGAATCATCCCTCACCTCTAGACCTATCTCGACATACATCTTGACCTATCGACAATATTCCCTTAGAGAACGATCAATCCCTCGGACTTACCTATATAGCTACTGTATGAGCATCAACAGTTGCTTTTAGCCCATTAGCAGCTGTTTCACAAGCGTCAACTACTGCCTTTTGGACACCAAGAACTACTTTATACCCATCAATTGCAGCCTTATCCAAAGTAGTCGAGCACCTATGATGTTCAAGTTTTTTACCAAGGTGGCCAGGCTCACCTTGGAGAGACTCATAAGAGGTCTTTGTGGAGACCAAGACTTTAGAGCTCCTCTTCTAACTTTATTATTAACTTTGTTAAAGCGGGACTTACCTATTCAAGAGAATGTGCTAACGATGAACAGATAAAAAAGAGATAGTGAATTTGACAAATCTTTGAAAGCAGTGAAGACACAATTGGAGATTTTGAAAGCGTGAAATTTTTATAAATATTAATTCTCTGAAACATAATTCTTGTTCCTCGGAAAAAGAATTTTATAAAAAAGAAAATTGTTGAGCTTCAAAATACAAATGAGAAGTTGGGTTCAAAAGTTTCTGAGTTATCAACAAGTGTTAAAAGTCCCGAGAGAGATAGTAGAATTGAAGAATGGCTGTAGATGTTAAACATCTTGCTAGGATTTATAAAATGAATTATGTGTTGGAATTATATAACATGACTAATCATAAATATAAACACATAAACACATCAAGTACACATGCGGAAGCGTATAGAACATATCATATGTAAACTAATTAACCAAACATAAATAGTATGCGTACCATATGATTCTAGTCAAACAAGAATCAATTCCAAGCAATCAACTTTATGAACCCTAATTAGGGTTTATGTGGATTATTGGAATTACCCCTTACCTTTTTGTAATTCAATCCAAGATACAATCAATAGTGTGATTGTATCACGTTCTTGTACACACGTACTAAATTGAATTAAAGTAATGCTAGTTTTAGAACACAAAACAAAACCAAACAATTTGTTTTTGACAAAAACAACAATCGATCCCTATAAGGGTTGTTTGTTCGATCGACTAAAATAAAAGAAGAAGAGAAAACAAGTTAGGGTTTAGGTTATGTGTACAAGAGTACCAAAACAATGACCCTAGGTTTGTTTATATAGTGTAGGAAACTTGGAGCTCAAGTTTGAATGGGTTTGGGTTACCCCATTAAACCCACGACCGGCCCTCACCCAAAGGGTGATTCCGGATCCTTCTTGACTTCCAAATTACACTCTAGTCCTTGTGTTTTAATCGTTAGTCATTTATCGTTAAATACTAACGGTCAATAGATGAATTATGTAATTAATAATTCAATATAACATTTTATATTAAATTATTAAACTTTAATTCTCATTCGTAAAGTGTGCAATCCCGTGATCTCGAGTTCGATCCTAACACACATCTATTATTTTATGTCCACAAAACTAACAGCTCCCACTTGGACATATCTTAATAGTGTGATCACATCGGTTAGCGTCTAGCAACACTTCGATGCCTCTATTACAACTCGAGTAAGGCTCCTGGAAAAACCTTTTAATGATTTCTCATTATTATTATTATCCTTTTATCACTAATACCACATTAAATAAAGATATGGATCAAAGTCATTCTTTATTTAACTATTCTGTTTCTCGTTGTTTGTGATTGAGCAAGATTACCAAATCTTTTGAACATATTCAGGGGTGATCTTGGGTGCGGCCGCGCAAACATCTTGTCAACCCTACGAGGAGCCCAGCAGTATTAAACTCCAAAAAAAATTTGAAGGAACAAATTCTATCTTGACTACGAGCAAAACCCATGAACTTTGCAACACTTCCGAAAACAACCCTTATGACTACCAGTTACGTATAGCGTTATGTTGTTCCACAGAAATACACTACATTCATGACAGTTATCTGGTATCTCAAGTCTGAGGATAACTATTCATGATTTACTTAATGACAAGATCCATAAAGTACAATCATGTAGTTTGGGATAAGTCCTATATTCAATTCATTGAATATCATGTGAATTTGGCATGTCAACGCATCAATATACTTTCAAGTATATTATACCAAAACTCATATTTGTCTTAGTTTAATGATATTCTCATATCATTAATTGACAACGGACAGTTTAGAATAACTAAATTATTCACGGATTAAACATGCAAATATAGGACACAATTTATTATTAATGAAAATAAACGTATCAAGTACTTAAATTCATTACAAATAATAAATGCTTAACATCTTTTATCCAAATACTAAATAGATCAATGCATGATAACTCTAGTTGATGAATTATGCCTCAAGTAATGACATTCATACTTATTGACAAGTCATAAATCAACCAACTTGATCTATCAGAATTTTGAGAATACTTATTTCAAGAATTCAACTAGTGAAGTTCTTGTATGTGTGCATTCAAATAATTTGATATTGCCACATAATACTTCATAAAGTGTGTGACATCCTCAACCATCAATTTATGATAATCAAACATTCAAACATTTTTAAAGTTTAAAGTATTCTTATTCTTTAATGTATAATGCAACTATGCTCTCAGTTAAGCATAACTAGTACACATGGCCATTATCATGGATTAAATCCTACCATGACTAGTATTGAGTGTCATCTCAATTTCATTAGCATCATTGTATATAAACAACAATATGCTCTTTAAAATTCCCGTAAACCTTAATATCTATTGTGTAATGTTTGATGCCTTCCAAACTTTCAAGTTTGTTGGCCATGACAATCTGCACAACAATTGACATATTGTTCATCTATAGAATCTGGAAGCTGTTCCAGGCTGAGGATATGATTCTATATTCAATCATATTCCATTAGAATATTCATTACACAAGTTATCTAATAACTTTCAATTAGATATCAATGTTGTCAAATCATCTTGCAATCTAGCATGATGCAACAATTTAATAACATGATGTACATGAAAATCCTCAAATCATACTTAGGTTTCATTCATGTTCTACATATCCATTTAGACTTTCTAAATGATATATCATGTTCTATTAGATACATTTACCGCACATGTTTATTAATAATAAACATTTATTTCAAGGTTGTATGTCTTATTTTCTAAATCTTTCAAGTGAAGTTTCATTCAAAGCTAAATTAAACTCAACATTTAATTTGAATGAAATTTTACTTTCCTATATGTTATACAACATATATGATTTAAGAAAATAAAAATAATACTCCCACTAGCTTTCAGGAATACTTAGAAATTATCTTATTTCAATTATAAATTAAAACTTGGATTTAATAATTAAACATAATAATAATCTCCTAGATGCATGCATTTATCCATTCATAGATTATTGCACTTTGTACATTTCTAAAGATTTATGTGAATTCAAAAAACTCCTTTTGATTACTTACCATCCTCACTTAAGTAATCACTCAAGAAAGAGTTTTATATTCCATTGTCAATTTCATTAAATATGACAATCATAATCTTTATATATTTAATGTGTTTAGAAAAGAATATTCAATCATAATTAATTGCTTAAGTGTGATTAATAATCTTGTCATAAGACATGCATTAAATATATGTACAAAATTGTCCATATTATTTCTTCATAAAGAATCGAACCAAGGGTCTTTTCTTTGAAGGAACTCATCTTCATTTTCTAGTCTAACTATTAAGATGAACCAAGTTTATAAAAAAACTTATTATCCTTTTGGACAGCATCTCTAACATTCATAGTATGAGTACTTTACCCAATTCAATATTTGGTAATGCATCATAATGATTATCAGGCTAACCATAATCCTGTAACTCATAATCCTCAGCATATTAATCAAATATCTGAGATATCCTTGCAGATCTATGAATGATAATTCCATCATCTTGAGGTTTAACATTTACATGTCTAGTCTCATAATGATATTTACTAGTGTATTTCAGAAGATTATGTATCTTGTAATTTTATCTTTTCAAGATCAAAACTCCCACTTGCTTTTAATAATTTAAAGACTATCTATAAATACTTAGCAACCAGAGCAACAATACAATGTTCTCTTTTGGGACATTACACAACACAATGACAGTTCCTGACTCAAAGCTTGTTAATAACCTACTCATAAGTAGTTTAACAAATTCAGAACTTCATTTTAAGACTTGATGTGAGTCATCACATTCCATAACAAAATGGTGTCTTATTAATCTTCTATATTTGGAGTCTTATTGAGTATATCCAATCCATACTAAATTTCCTAACCTTGATAACTTTTGAAAGAAAAGTAAATATAGTTATCTTGAATCAAACAATATCACAAGAGTTTGATTTTCCTAACTGAACATACCATAATCATGTAGTTTTTCATTAGGATTAATATTGTAAGACAATCTAACAATATGTAAGATAAACATATTCCTTTTGGCTTATCTATTTACCAACTAAGTCATCTTAATGATATAATAGAATTTCCTAGCCAATTGCATGCTTTATAACACAAGTACTTTTGACTAAGTCACTTCATATCCATGTCTCAACAAGAAGACATAAACTGTTATAATCCCACTATACGTTATAAATCATTGATCAACTCAATGACTTCTTGTATATGTATTAATTAAAAAACATAACAAGTTAACGTCTTACTTTATTCTAAGTCTTGTAACAGTTAAAAGACTTCATGTTTGCGACTTTACAATAAAACATAAACATATTTAGCTAAAGTATTCATGAACACCACCAATTTGGTTTCATTAGTAATTTCAAATTAATTTATTACTTCATAATAATGTAAGACTACATTATTTCTTTATTTATTTATGTCATTCGAAGAACACATAAATATTCAGATTGAAGTAGCATTAGATTACTTCATTCATTTATGTCATTACAAGAATTCATAAATATTCAAATTGAAGTAGTCTTGTTATCATATTGACACATGTTCTAATAAGTGTCTAATTTAGAAACTGCAAATTTATCCATGTACGATCTCACGTAACCATGGAGATTTACCTTGTTGTTGCAATCTAGCTAAGCTCTCACATAGCGTAAATTGCAACACCAAGTGTTTCTTTGATTAGATGTGTATAAGTCATATTAGAACTTTAGTCTCTTACCTAGCAGTCAAGAGAATCCTTTAAATCATATCTTTATGAGTTGTTTCTTGCACACAGTTAAAGATTTCTCCCATTTGTGCATGTAACAACCTCATATAGTAGATAAACAACACGACACACGTTTGCTTATGTGATCAATATGATTGTGTCATAGATATTTTCATAACATGTAGATGTAGGACAACAATGTCTAGTAAGGAAACGTACAAGATTGTCCTTAAAAGTATAATTGTCTACATTTGGAAAGTTATTATCATGAGACATTCTAGAGATAATCTGAGTTACTACCAAGATGACAAAGCTTGCAGCTCTCACTGAATTAGAGATCATTACAATAATTCCTTATTCAATAATAAGAACACACTGCTCCCACTGGATTTGACAACATTGTAAGTGTTTCATTAACAGTGAAAGAAAATAGCGTGCTTTTAACTTTCCTACACCTTTGAATGTCCATACGTAACAATTACTTATGCACTAAAAGAGTGTATCTTCCTACGTAAATGATGGACTATCCATCAAATGTTATTAACTTGAAAAATTGGGCATGCAATTTCTTTCTTAATAGGTCTACCATCCCTATAATGGTATATAGCACCTATAAATGGTCAAAGCAAAACAACTAGATAAATGTACTAGTTTTCCTTTTACCATTTTGCGGTAATTAGTCTAGCTTCTAATTTTAATAACTCATAAAGTTCTAGTTAACCAAATATCATATTTGTTATAAAAGAATTCAATCACCAAAATAGGGTAATGAAATCTTTATAGAAAATGCGCAATTCTCTTAACTATTAAAGTTTGCTATGAGTTATATATTAGAATTTAGACATATCTAATATTCCTATTATTCCTTCTTCATTCATGAAAAGGACTAGGATTAAGTCTCACTCTTCTTTCATAGAAAAGAGACTATGTTTGTCTTTTGAGTAAATTTTTCTTAATCAAACATTTGTTTGAAAACAGAACTAGATCAATTTACCAAAGCCCAAACTACGTTTACGGTTTAACGTTGCATTAATACATTTAAAAGAATTAACTAAATTCAATTTTAGTATTTTTGATAATAAAATCTTTAAGAAAATAAAATACCCGTTGGTAAATATTCATATAAACCATAGTATTTTCTTAAAGCTAGGATCCTAATTGACATAGTTCCATTACATCAGTTGATCTGCTAGTAATGAAAGTATTCAACAAGGTAATTGTCGAATAATAATTGGCAAACATTTTCCAATTCCTAGATCATTATGGGATTTACATTGCCAAACCAAGTTGCAATGTAAGCATGTTTTATCCCCATCTTATGCCTTGAGTCCAAGCCCTCACTTGCAACTCTATTTAAGTCGTCTAATTTAAAAAACTGCAAATTAACATAGTTTCATTACATCAGTTGATTTGCTAGTAATGAAAGTATGAAATTTACCTTTCCATTGCAATCTAGTCCAAGCTCTCACATGACGTAAATTACAACTTCAAGTGTTCTTTTAATTAGATGGCATCAACTTAATTTTAAAGGGTACTAGTTTTTTATGTTTATAATCAAAATATGTACGAAGAAGCATGCATACATCTTCGTATCATTAGTTTAATAAAACCTTTTTATTTACCAATTTATTAAGATCAAATTTACCAAGGTCTTCAATTGAGGTATTGGGTTCACCAATCAAAGAATTTACCTTTAATTATCGTCCATTATATCGTAGTTTTGCATAAGTCCAAAGAATTAGTGTTTCGGATAATTACCACAAAGTGGCGCATGGAATTAAAGCTAATTCACCCTTAAGATGATTTGTACATAAAATAGTCGTACTTGTTAGCTCCAATTTGACGCACAAAGTGGCAGAGAGACAAACGTTAGCACAAGTGCCAATTAAAAACGCATCTCTTTCGGTTTGACAATTTAATGTCAATCCTCCTTAAACCTCTCTTATAGTTTGTCACAATTGGGTGAGCCGTTCGTACTATTGGTACAAAACTCATCGTTCAATTAAAACCTTGAAAATTTAACTCTTCGAAAACAATTCATTATTTCACCATTATTTAGTCCATATTATTTTTTATACAAAATTACCCTTTTGTTTCAAACATGTCTAACATAATAAAAACAAAACAAGTAATAATAAAAAATAAATCAACTAAATAAACACACATAACATAACCATTAATATGTGTAAACTATTAGCCACATGCAAACTTAATTTGATAAAACCTATTAATAATCAATTCTAGGTTTATATTGTATATATTCAACTAAGGCCCTCACTTCAAAGGAAGTGAACCACATGCATTGACGAATCAATTGCGTAAGCCATAATTAAACATATACCACATAGCACGTAATTGATTACTTAATATATAGGAGTCTTCCCCAATTCGACATCTATCAATTAATTACATGTGTTAAACTTAACCATTATTTCATATAGCAAATTTAAACAATTTAAATTATCACAACAATAAATCCATGCCAAACATGCACGTTTTCATGGATTCTACATATCAATTATCAAGTTGCCACAAGATCGCATACAATTAACACATAAACATGTTAATCTTAGGGTTTCTAATCAAATTAAAATCAAAACCCAAAACCCTAAATTTAATTAGAGGCAATCGACCCCTATAAAAAAAATTAGGGTTTGGAATTTTTAATCCCTAAAAATCGACTAACAATTAAAACACAATCCAAGATTCATTTTTTATGCATTTTGGTAATTAATTACACATTATCCAAGGCTCGTGATGCCACTGTTGGAATTATATAACATGACTAATCATAAATATAAACACATAAACACATCAAGTACACATGCGGAAGCGTATAGAACATATAATATGTAAACTAATTAACCAAACATAAATAGTATGCGCACCTTATGATTCTAGCCAAACAAGAATCAATTCCAAGCAATCAACTTTATGAACCCTAATTAGGGTTTATGTGAATTATTGGAATTACCCCTTACCTTTTTGTAATTCAATCCAAGATACAATCAATAGTGTGATTGTATCACGTTCTTGTACACACGTACTAAATCGAATTAAAGTAATGCTAGTTTTAGAACACTAAACAAAACCAAACAATTTGTTTTTGATAAAAACAACAATCGATCCCTACAAGGGGTGTTTGTTCGATCGACTAGAAGAAAAGAAGAAGAGAAAACAAGTTAGGGTTTAGGTTATGGGTACAAGAGTACCAAAACAATGACCTTAGGTTTATTTATATACTGTAGGAAACTTTGAGCTCAAGTTTGAATGGGTTTGGGTTACCCCATTAAACCCACGACCGACCCTCACCCAAAGGGTGATTCCGGATCCTTCTTGACTTCCAAATTACACTCTAATCCTTGTCTTTTAATCGTTAGTCATTTATCGCTAAATACTAACGGTCAATAGATGTTTTGTGTAATTAATAATTCAATATAACATTTTATATTAAATTATTAAACTTTAATTCTCATATGTAAAATGTGCAATCCCGTGATCTCGAGTTCAATCCTAAAACACATCTATTATTTTATGTCCACAAAACTAACGTTATAAAGATATTGCTGGATTAAAATCTAAGATGCACTCGGAAACTAAGAAAATGAATACTATGAGAGTTTAAACAAATAGTAATAAGACTAGATAGTTTAGTCTCCCTATAGAATGCTCAACTAGTTTCCAACAGAAAGAAGTTGACATAAACGATTTCCTCAAAGAGATCTTGAAAATGGTTTGATACGTGTGCCTTAGAGTCTTAACTTATCTAAACTACTTATAAAGAGAAAACAGTCAAGTGGAAAAGTGAAATGATGAATTTTTGGTCAATGCCGAAAATGCCCTTATAAAAGTGATTAATGGATGGAATTCGTGAATATGGAATGTCAAAACTAAAGGGAATTAATGGAAACTATAGCTGACCTTCCTATTGATGGAAACTATTGATGGCCCTCGAAACAATTTCAGGAAACAACCATGCGATGTTGAATGTATTGACATACTGGGCTGGCATGAATTTTATATATTACAGGAATGTATTTGCACATTTAATTTATGTGTATCATAGAATAAATGTGCAAATTCAAGAATGTATTATAGGTAACGTTGACAATATCTCTATTATAGGTAATGATGATGATTTTAAAAGAATTGTGATTTACTTGATATAAAAAGATACGTGTTTGGTCTATATAAACCACCTTTTACGAACTCCATAAATCAATACAATTGAAATACACGTTGAAGTGATCTTTTGTATCTGTTTAAGTCCACCTACTCTTGCTTGTTTATCCTCATTATCGTTATTGCAGGTTTTTAAAGAATTTTCTTGCAGGATAATCAATGTATAACATTGCCAGTTATTAACGTTTGGCAACAAAAAAAAAATAACAATGTTCTTTTTAACGTTTACATTATACGTTTAATTATATAACCTCTTACTTGGTTTATTTGTTTTATAGTTGGAGTTTTGATGGTCCATGCGCAGCAAAGATGCAGCAAGGTGTTGAACCCGAATCCTTGTGACCTTCATGATGATTGTGGCAGGGATTGTTATCTAAAACATAATGGCAATGGACTTTGCCAAGAGTCTCCTGGTGCTGCAGTGACTTAATGATTTTTTTTTTGCGCGATATTGTATGAAATCATATATATATATATATATATATTTACTTTTGTGTTTGTATTTTCAATTGTTCTTCATGATATATCTAAGGATACATCGATCTGATTTGAATGTTTACACATTTTTGAGTTGGATATATTTCTGAAGCCAATGTGTATGATGTATTGATCCCTTTCTAATAACTTTAATGAATTTTTTGCACGATATTGTATGGAATTATATATTTACGAGTCTATATTATTATATAGTAATGGTTGAACCGGTGATGTAACTAGTCTATAATGTGTACATTGTTATGCGAATTATTTACGGCCCCCCTTAACATAAATTCTTAGCTCCGCCCTTGAAGTTAAACTTTCTTATTCAGTTTAGTAAATTTTGTTATAATAAATTGAAGGTAACTGTTCATGCCGCCTTCGTTGCGCCGGAAACTACAGCTGCTGACATCGTGGTTTGGAAACTGCCACCTTTTGCCACCGCACCAAAATCTGATGTGTATAAGTTCTCTTACAAAGTTGGTGTTTGATTGTATAGTTTTTTTGTATAGATTTGTTAATATAATATTGTATACATTGTTGTTTTTTAAGTGTATATGTTAATATTTACAAAACTTATTGGTAAATGTGTTATACTGTTAAACTTTTTAATGCAATAATTTTTTGCATAGTTTTTTATGTGAAAAGTTTGTTGGTAATTTGTTGTGTAAATTGTGTATAATGATTTGACTATGTTCTATAAATTTGTGGTATAATTTGTTATGCAAAATGTTTGTTGAAAATTTTTAGTACTTTCAATAGGTTCGACATTTAAGAATATTCTGTTACTTTCAGAAGTTTTTGAAATTTTTTGAATACATTTGAATGATTTAAAAAACTGGACGAGTACCTGTGCATAGCAACGAAATTTTCAATCGGCCAAATAGTTATAGTGATACTTTGGTTACACAAAACACTTAACCAAAATATTAGTATAACTATATGCCGTTATAAAATCTCGTTGCTATGCACAGGTACTCGTCTAGTTTCTTTAAATGCCTTTAAGCAAATTCATCTTTATTATAAGTACAGTATAAAATGTGTTTACTGTTCATAGAAACACAGTTCACCATAGCCTTCTTAGGGGACCATTTTCTCCCTTTTTACCCGTGCCCGACCTATTCTCCTTAAACTTTATTCGGATCTTCTCCTCTCCTTAAACTTTATTCGGATCTTCTCACAATTTACTCTTCTTCTACGGTCCGACACCGACACCGATCCACACCGGAGGAAAAAAAAACGGCCGATAATAATATAATAATAATAATAAAAACTTTATAATGGATGCTTCTGGAGTTTCACAACCAGTATCTGCTTTATCACCGTCTTGCTGCTCATCTGCTTTTTCCATTCTTCATCGACGGTTACGGTTTCGTGGTTGTCATAAGGTTAGGTTTTTCCCCTTTTGTTATTCTTCTTTTTATTTCCCATTGTATATTTTATTATTGATTTGCTTGATTTCCCCTTTTGTTATTCTTCTTTTTATTCGTCATTGTATACTTAAAATATGTGCGTACTTATCAGAGGGTTGCAACAAATTATGTGCACATTTTTTTGCCTTACTTATTTGTATATTTATTAAAGGACACCCTTTATGTGTTTAATGTGGTGGTTTGTTTCTCTATTAAATTCTCAAAATAAATATGGGCCAGCCTTATTTTTCTGTGCCGCTTCAAACTCTTGCCAGAAGGACAAAAGGGATTAAGTCGAATGTTTGTAGTTAAGCTTTTAGAAACTTACTCAAATTTTGATACATGTTAGATGCATCAGCATTTTATTAAAAAAAAGTTGACGTTTATTATCATATTAAGTTCTAATAGTTTTGTTTTGGATTAAAACTGCTGCACAATATTGCTTCATTATATTACTGTCGTTTTTAATACTTTAACTTCAAAGAATGCTATTTGCCACTTTCATGATAACGAAACATTAAACAAATTTCAAAGTGCTATTTGCCAATTTTACAGGTAAATTTACTATAAAGGATTGCTATGTTGTATGTACACTTTCCATTTCACCCTGACTTTATTTTATTTTATTTTTGTTTCCTTCTTGAAAGTTAAATGGAGAACACCACATCTACTAAGCAACAGTCAACAGCACATGACAAAACACTTGCAATTACTGCCGCTATACAAGAGCCAACAGATGCTACACCTATTGAAGCCACAGATCCTACATCTGATGAAAGAGCACTTGCAACTGGCAGTACAATCCAAGAAGTGACAATTGCGGAGCTGCAACCCACATCATATGAAAAAATACTTGAAGCTCGCGTTTACAGAAAATGGATCGCAACAACTTACCAAAAAAGTGGCAAGAAAACTGAAACTGGATTATGCTGTATTTTGATAGATCGAGAGGTATGTAATAACTCATGTCATATAAATAAGTCACATTAAATATTGAACTTTGTCTCACATCATATGAATGTAAACAGGGCAATGCAATACAAGCAAATATGAATATCAGAGATATTGATCATTTCAACCCAAAACTTAACGTGGGCTCAGTCTACAAAATCTCCGAATTCATGTGCGAACCTACCAATCCTTATCAGCAAACCATTAACAACAAAATAAGCCTCAAATTTGGAAGGATCACAAAGTTTGAACTTACAACAACGACAACCATTCCACATCACTACTTTGACTTTGTTTCATACAATCAACTTCACACTAGGATTCCTACAGAAGATGCAATGGGGAGAATGCAGTATCCAATACTCACAGGTCATGTTTTATTTCTTAACTTTGTAGGACATAAGAAAATATTAAAATCCTGAAACTCATTTCCTTACAGATTACATAGGATGCCTAGGTTCCGTTGGTGAACTCAAAAAAAAAGGGAGTCTAAACGAAGATGAAACTGCCTATAGAAAAGTGGATATACAAAACTTAAAGTACATACACTTATATCAAGTACTTTTACCACAAAACAATATTTTAATCCCTTTTTTACTTGTCTAATGCTTTGGTTATATGACAGCGGCAATGTTGTTGAGTTCACTATGTAGGATGAAACAGCAAGAAGGTTTGAACAAGCAGACCTTGATTCAATGGAAAAACCAATTATCATTGCAGTCAGTTCTTGCCGCGTGTCAAAATACAGAGGTTTTCCATTCATAATTTAAATTAACCTTATATGCAAATATAAACTTCTTGCGCTGATTTGAAAAAATGTTTTTGCAGATTACCAACTAACAGCGACATCTGCGACATATTGTTACTTAAACCCAGACATACCAGAAGCTAAAGAATCACGAGAACAGTAAGAGTCTTCAAATTCAAAATTGAAAATGACAACATGTTTATCCAAACATTTATAGATGCAAATTAATTCTAACTTTTGAATATCAAACAGATATAGAGCAAGGCATGCTGTTAGTCCACCATTGCGGATTTGCAAGACACCATATGAATATATTGAGAAAGAAAGATTTCGCAACAAATTTCCATTAAAGACGCTTTTAACACAATCTGCAGATAGTTACATGGTAAATTTTTTATGCTTCATAACCAAATACATCAACCATGCATACAAAACATAAGAAATACCTCTCATAAAAACTTTACTGGCTAACAAGTACCTCTTTCTATGTACATTTCTAGGGAGTTCAGTTCACAATCGAAGCAACAATAACCAGCATCAACATCAAAAGAGATTGGTGTTATATGTCTTATAACGAATGCAGTTCAAAAGTAAAAGAAGATAATGGAATTTACCGTTGTTTGAACCACGGAAGACAGGCCAAACCATCATATAGGTACATAATGTTAAGACACATCTTCATACAAACTTATGAAACCAAAAAAACATACAACAAAAAATAACAATTCTTTCAATTCTTGAATATCCTACAGGTATAACTTCAAGGCATTCATCACCGATCCATCTGCAACAGCAGAAGTCACTTTCTTTACACCTGCAGCTGATGACTTGACAGGCTATTCATGTTCTGAGTTAGTTGCAAACCACAAAGGAGCAAACCTGCAAGAAATATCCACCAGAGATATTTGCAATCGAAGGGCAGAAAAATGTTTTCCAAATCCATTACAACAAAACAGGCAAAACAACAACTTTCATTCTAAACAAGGTTTTCGACAAGAAAAAATGCAAAGAAGCAACTACTCCAGCAATAGAAGCAAACCTAGGTACTACCATTTTATATAATACTTTCTATTATTTAAAAATAAAATATACATATGCCTTTTCTAATTATTTATGAAGACAAACCAGCAACACCCCCACCAACTCTCGCAATAACAAACGAAGAAGATTCAGAAGAGATCAAAAGTAGAGAAATGAAGGGCAAAGCAGTCAGACGACCACTTTTTCAAGAACAACCACATGATCAGAAAAAACAAAAACGTAAGTATCACATCTTTACTTAACTGAAATTCTCACTCTTATTTATTAAAATATCTTACAATGAAAATAAATCTGCTTGACATACACACTAGCCTTTATTGAAACAAATATCTTACAAGCAACTAGCACTAACCATAATAATACTAAACATATATATATATAATCTCCTCCCACTGTACATACAACCTTAGAAACGCATTACACCCTGAAGTTTCATAATAAACACATCATTGTTGCGCTATAAAAAAAAATTGTCAACAAATATGGTTTGAACTTCTAATTTGCAGCTTCCATTTCCTTAACAAAGCTTCTCATCTTCATTCATGCAGCAGCAACAGATATCTCAACAAAAGAGCAAAAATCAGAGTGACTCTAGAACAATCACAGCAACTGCAAACATCAACCTTTTGTCGTAGACATTGTCTCTGTAAATACTAAGATGGTCTACTTGCTATCTTGCTATGGACATGTATAGTAATAGTTAGCTGAAAGCAGCAACTGTGTTTTGCACAATATTTGGTTCTATCAAACCAAATATGTGTCAAAACATGTCTTCCTTTTGCAAAGGCCTATAAGAAGCCGTATTCCTTTTGTAAAACATCTAGACTATGGCAGTATATATAACTTACCCATATGCATGTTCCTTTTATACACCACTTGCCTTTTACAATCTACAATTTGCAAAAAGATGTCCAAGGAAGACACAAATGCAAACCTCTCGCACCAATTTGCAAAAACATATCCACAACCTGCAAAACAACAAAGGAAGACACAAACACAAACCTCCCGCAGCAACGCGCGGGTTCAATTTCTCGTTATATTTCAGACTTTGACGAGCACTCATATATATACTTTTTTTGTGGTTTCTAATTATAATGTGAATCCATTTAAAGATGTGTTTGGTAGCAAGAAATGAAATAGAAGAAACGGAAATGATCTTATTTCCAACGAATAGCTGAGAGAAATTAACGCGCGGAGAAATCGAAGCACTCGGGAATATACTTTCTTCCTATTCCGATTTACATTCGTTTAAGTCATGTGCGAGTCACATTATACACAAATTATCATGAATTTATAAAACCCTAGCCCCCAAATATCTCATCATCTCAGTCTGTTTTGCCTATCTCATCGCCAGAAATGTCTCGAATTGATCCATTATCTTGGTTGGTAGAACCTGCTACTCTTCGTTCCTTCAATCAAATGTCTAAATCAAATTAAACATGTATGCAACTGACTATGGACTTGTGGGTCAATGACAACCACGTATGGATGTTATGGCTATTTCCTAATGAGGATTTGGTGTCAATAGAGGTATAAGTGGATAAGTACAAGATGAAAAGGTTTTGAGGTGGTAATAGTATTGATATTGACTATTGTGTTCTTGTGTAGTCTGCAATCTTTTATCATCTGTTAGCGTGTGTGTCCGAACGGCCTGACTTCTCCGGCCATTTGGACGGCGTAAAATCATCCGGCATTAATCGAAAGGCACCAGATCGTCCGGCCAGCGCAACTATAAGTCATAAGACAAGTGGCACTACCTTTTGGACAGATGGCAGCTGCAGACGCCGCCGCCGCCGCCCCGGGTTTTACGGGATTATGTCGGCGACATGTTCCCAGAAAACCCGGCGCCGCCAGTTCAGGTATCGAGGCTGGGCACTATAAATACCTACCTCATTTACTACTCTCAGAACTAATTCATTAGCATTTACTCCATATTATCGTTCACAAGCCCCTCAGAATACCAAATACTTACTCTCACGCAAGAGGTGGGTCCTGGGATAACACCCGGGGCGAGCCTAACGCGTGTTGTTGTGTGCAGATATCCGAAGGATACTAGGAGCCGGAGGGATCGACACACCAGCCTCTCGGAAGAACCCACAACTAGTTCAACCGAAAGGCCTCCTTTATTTGTCCGAAGTGATTGCAAGAAATTACTTCAACAAATTGGCGCCATTCGTGGGACCCTACGTTCGATCTACCTACAGTTCGGAATGGCCGGTCCTACACCCGTTACCCCCTTCTCAAATACGGGAGGAGCCGGAGGACAAGACCCTCCGGATGTTCGGGTTGAGATCAATGGTCACCTATCGGCACTCAAAGAGTTGTTCAAACATCAAGCCAACCGTGACTTGATAGATCCGATAATGTTGAGGTTTGACGATGAGAACACAGATTCTGAGGAAGAATCGGGCGAAAGACCACTACACAGTAAGAAGAAGGTAGTGGTGGATGACGACTTGAGCAATCCGTTTAAGGAAGTGATAAAGTGCCCATTCACGAGAAGGATCATAGAGTTCTCGGCTCCCAAACACAAGATACCGACGAACCTAAAATTATACGAAGGAACAACCGATCAGGACGACCACATCAATCGCTTTACCGGAGCCGGAAAGCACGAAGAATGGCCCATGCCCATATGGTGTCGGATGTTCCAACAAACCTTGGACGGGAAAGCCAGGGGATGGTTTGATAAGCTTCCGACAGGAAGCATTGACAGTTGGGATGAGCTTCAGAGGAGGTTTCTGAACAGGTTTAGTATGTTAAGGGTAAGCACCAAGGACCTTACGGAGATCAACAAAATTCACCAGAAGGCTAATGAGAGCCTCTCATATTTTAAAGAGAGATGGGTGTGCGAGGTCAATTATTTCCCAGACGCTCCAGAAGTCATGCAAATTGGTTCGTTCCTGAACGGTCACCACTGCCCAGAATTGGCAAAAAAGTTCTCTGACAAGATCCCTAAGACTGTCGATGAAATGTTGAAAAGAATTGACGATTTCGTTCGTGCCGAAGAGGCTTTCCGGACAACAGAATTGCCGAAGGGAGAAAGAATGGAATCCCGGCCTAACCCGTACCACAGTAGAAGTGACCAACAACCAAGGCCTCCTTTCGGAGGAGATCGCCGCCGGAATAATCTCAGGATTGAGTTCAAAGGGCGCAGGAATGATTACTATGCTCCTTATGTTCCCCCGAAGTATGACAACACTAACCGGGTCGATCCTCGCCGCACTGATGTCCGTCGAAATGAGACAAGACTGATAGATCTGAACGCCCTGACAAAGACACCAAAAGAGATATTGGCAACCGAGCACCAACTGAGGTTACCACAGCCTCCCCCCACGAAGGGGACACCGCAAAAAGATTTCATGGACCGGTATTGCGACTATCATGGGGAGAAGGGACACTCCACCAATGATTGTTGGCAACTTAGAGAGGAGATAAAAGATGCGTTAAACACGGGGAAGTTAGATCATTTGGTGAAAAATCTCAGGAAGAAAGGGAAATCCCCCCAAGGGAGTAACAGTCAGGGGAACAAGGGAAAAATCATTAACATGGTCCGAGGCTCAATAACCTCTCGTGGAAAAGAAAGGATAGACGTAGAAGAATGGATGAATGTTCCAATAAGCTTCCCGTCCGTCCTTCCGGATGAGATGTCGGACGAGCCCCTGGTGATCGAAGCTGAAGTGGAAGGGACAACGATACAAGGAGTCTATGTGGACCCTGGTGCTTCGATGGAAGTAATGTATAAACACCAATTTGAACGATTAGACCTTTCGGTCAGAGCCCGGTTGAAATAGGTCGACAGAACTCTAGTTGGGTTCACAGGAAAACCCGTTAAGCCACGAGGAGTGATAGATTTGGAAATCTGCTTCGGAAGTCAAGACCGATCTCGGAAAGTTTGGATGGAATTCATTGTGATTGACTCACCTTCTCCTTATAACGCCATATTAGGATGTACCGGCTTAAGGAAGTTACAGGCCATCCCCTCGACTATCCATTCGATGGTCAAGTTTCCTACCCCGGGCGGAATAGCAACGCTAGTCGTACGACCAAAAGTTCAAAGGCACCAGGGATCAAGGGAGGAACAAATGAAGGAAAAGGAGGTGAAGGGAGATGCCCGGAACGCGGGAACAACAAGCGGGTACACCGGAAGGAAAACCCGTCATCCGGAAGAAGAACAGTGGAACTCAACGCAGAAACGAGGGAAAGTACCCGTTGTTGGGAAGAACGATGGGAAAGAGATGATCCGAGGGTTCAACCGAAAGGCTCTTGACAGGTTGGCTAAGGTACGAATAACAACTCAGGTAACTATTAATACGAAACAACCGTTAGAATATATTACTATTTTATTCTCGCCAACGATTGTTTCCATTATAAGCTAACGGAAGGAACAAAAATACCTTCATAACTAGAGGCAGGTAATCCCATATGCCGAGGGAGCGAAACCAACAGAAACGCGAGCCAAAGAAAGCATGAGCCCGTTGAAAGAATGGAAGCTTGCCGAACAGGACCACATGAGTCACGCAAGGACGGAAAGGAAAGCATCGCTGGCATAACGGACAACCGATTGTTGAAAATGTTTCCATGAATATCTGGTTTATATATCTTATGTAATGCCCGAAAAGGCTTGGTATTGACTATTTAAATGACAAATGCAGATATCCCACCGTTGAAGGGAGGCAATTTTCCTACAATACATCCTTGCAATATTTGATATACTCTGAACATAATCTGAAAATGGCCCCTCCGAGAGGTTCGCGCCCTCTGGAGATTTTTGTGGTCAATGTTCAAAGATGGTATGCTCAAAAAGGGAAGGGGCTTACCATAAATTTTGTGAACATAAGTTGAAAGTGATCCCTCCGGGAGGCTGGCCCCCTCCGGAGATTAGTGATCAATGTTCAAAGATGGTATGCTCAAAAAGGGAAGGGGCTTACCATATGATTATGGCAAATGGCCGAACGGCACCCGAAAAGGGGTGACCGAGCAATTATTTAGCACTCTGAACATAAGTTGAAAGTGATCCCTCCGAGAGATTCGCGCCCTCCGGATATTAGTGATCAATGTTCAGAGGGTAGCGTGTGATTATCACTCTGAACATAAGCCGAGAGTGGCCCCTCCGAGAGGTTCGCGCCCTCCGGTGATTTTTGTGGTCAATGTTCAGAGAATGGCGTGTGTCGCCCAAAAACGCATAAGCTTGTACCTCCGGATCTATGCAAATAGTGAAGGTAATAACAAACAAGTATTATACGTTCATAATCAAAATCTATCTCCAACGTAAGCTTGTACCTCCGGATCTATGCAAATAGTGAAGGTAATAAAAAACAAGTGGTACGTTCATAACCCGAGTGTAGGTCGAACGTCAGCTTGTACCTCCGAAACTGCGTAAGCAGCAACGGTAATAACAAACAAGTATTCGGCACACGTTTGGGGGGCGGAAACGCCAGGGGAACGAAAGGATAATACGTGGTCCACAGAAGCTATAATCGACTAAGCAATCCGAAACTAAGTTGTTGCATTTCAATTCCACACATGTAATATAATAAAAGAAAAAGAAGAGAAAAGAGGAGGAAAAAAGATCAGATAATTAGTGACAATGGCAAACCTATAAAATTCGATAGTCCAATCCGAGGGTTCAAAGGAATATACCATCAAACGAGCCAAGATGGAAGCTCCGAAGTCAAAGCAACATTAAACGCCCTGGGCGGCCGAAGAGGTACATTACTCCGGAAATAAACAAAAATGATGCATGAAATAAGAAACATGGTACAAACCAAAATATGTAAAGCAACCGCGTGGCCAGATATACAAATCAACGGAAACCATACAAATTATGCGTTAAATTATTACAATCATCCGAATCAAATAAATTGTTTTCGGCTCGAAGGCCTTACATCTCCAACTGTTTTTCAAAGTAAGTCAACTTCACAAGAAATCCAAAATCATCAGGGGGCCGACTCATCCCCCACAGCAGAAGAACCCTGGATGTTAGCAACCACGGTCTCGGGAGCTCCGGAAGTTGATCCATCGGTAGCATCGGCAGTTTGGTTCTCAGCGGAGGTAGATGGAGCAGGGTCAGGAAAGATCTTCAAGATTTCATCAAGAGACTTCAGATAGGAACTACTAATCTTCTTGATATAGGGATATTCGGCGGTGAATAGCCCGTCGTACGACGAATCGAACTTCTTACCAGCCTCCACATCCAGGTCATCCGTCTCGGCCACAATTTTAGCGACCTCCTCCGGGTTACGACCCACAACCACACCCTCCAAGAAGCCGGATTGCGAGGACAAGCTGAAAGGGTCCGCCAAATGCTGCTTGTATTCATGACTATTCAAGAGGCGGCGAACTACCTCCGGGATGACCTCCTTCACAACCCTAAACCGATCTGTCTCCGTGCGACCCAGCCGGGCGATAAGATTCTTCTTTACCTGGTGGAGGGCCAGATTGTCTTTTACTTCTTCGCTCAGCTTGGTCTTAGATTTTTCCAAATCAGCCTCTAAGGCACTGATCCGTTCCGCCGCGGCCAGCCTCTCGTCCTCCACTAACTTCTCCAACTCCTTAACTTGACCCATCAACTCCGATTCCTTCACCATACAGGTGGAATGCTCGGCCCTCATCTGCTTGAGCTCTTCTCCATTCTTTCTGAGGTTTCCGCACTGTTGGTGGACACGATACAGTTCATGATGCTCATGAAGAAGATTTTTGAACCGGAGTAATAGGTCCGATTGAGCTACGGCTCCCATACCCAATAGCTTCCAGGCCCTTTAGGCAGCTTCGGCATCACCCAAGCTTTCAAGGAATGACTCCTCCTTCGGAGTCGGCAGATTTAACATCAAATCCCGACAGACCTCCCAACCATCCAGACGATCATCCTTACAAACCTTCCACCCCGGAACGTGCAAAATTGCGGAGTCATCTGTAACAATTCGCATTTCAGGATAATTTATATTCCCGAGATTTTTACTATTCATTTTCCGAAATTTTTATTTCATTTTCTCCTGAGATAAATTATTTCCATGACAAAATAAAAGTTTGACGCTCGTCGGGTTATTTTCGCAAAAGTTATTAAGGAATTATACGTTTGGTTTAAACGTCGTTTAAACATCCTGCGCATAACGAAAACCAACTGCGATAATTTTCCTCGCATCAGATTAATGTTTGGTACACTCACAATTAATTTTGGAATTTTTAAAAATTAAAAATTCTAAGTTAAAATGTCACCAAATAAGCCTCGTGCCGTACAAAACTAGAAATTGCGTTTTAAGCACTTTCACTTATCCGCAACCTTAGCCTTCACCTGCACCACACTTTTTAAGACATTTAGAAGATTTTATATTATTAGAAAAGTCAACATATTTTCCCCCTCCATTGACCATAAAAATCATTCTTTGATTTTCTAAGTCATTCCTTAAATTTTTGGCTTACGATTTTATGTTTAAAAGACATTTAACACCAACCGACGCTAGACTGAGCCCAGTCTAGACATTATAAGCCATTTTAATTCATTATTATCATATTAGAAAAGTTACATTTTACTTTTCTCAATTTTGCGCAACTTTCGTACATTTGACGTATTTCGCGTTTTAGACCCGCGTTTTCAGTTTTAACAGGGTTTGAGCAACCCCATGGAACTTATCACTCGTTTTATATTTTATTATGGAGTATATTGATAAGTTTAAACATTCTTTCAAGTTTCGTATTTTTACGATACCCGGTTTTACGTTTCGTGACTTAACAACTTACAGTTAGCAATTACCGGGACAAAACTAACTCCGTAAAAGCAAGATAATGCATGAAACTTATCAAGCTTCTCATGAAAGCTTCATGAAACTTATCAAGGAAGGAACCAATTAAATGTGGTTTAATCCTAGCCCTTGATTTCATAAAATGTTTACATGTGTAAATATGTATTTACGAAACTACCCTAAGTCTTTCCTATAAATACTAGCCTAAAACTTCATTTAAACTTGCACCCTCCTCTCTTAAAAACCCTAAAGTCCTAAACCCTAAAGGCACTTCTTATAGTTTTTGAAATAAAAATCTTGTGTTCTTGAAAGAAAACTAGGCTTTGATCCTCTTTTCTGCAAGTTTTCAAGTGAAGTCGTTATAATCTTCGAATAGCTTCGGGTTTCCAACAAGACGTCGTTATAATCTTCGAATAGCTTCGGATTCCCAACAAGACGTCGTTATAATCTTCGAATAGCTTCGTATTTCCAAAAATACGTCGTTATAATCTTATTTTGGTTTCGGGTTCTCAAGGATTCCAAGGGAGGAATTGTTCTAGTTCTTGTTCTTAAATCCTTGATTTCCTTTCTTAAGTGAAAGCCAAAAGTTGTAAGAAACCCTAACACATTTTTCTTGCTCAATATCATTTTCATGCTTATTATACTTCATTCATGCTATATATGGTCCTTATATTATATTCATGATTTAAATACTTATGGACTTTGTTAAGTTTATTTATGGTATTTATAAACTCTTAATGTGTCATATAATCAAGTAAGCAAAATATATTTTCTATCAAATACTACAACACTAGGGAACTTTGTGTGAGGGGCTTCATTTGGGTAAACGGATCGACGAGTTGTGGATTTACGAGTTAAAGTGTCCTGGCTCCTCGAACGTTTACTACATGACCTCTGAATTACGATGGCCCGAACGGTAGTACGAGATATACAAACTAAAAATGTTTCATAAACCATCTTTTTACAACAACCTACCTGACACACTAAGTACTACATCATGAACATTATATGAAACATATATAGGCAAGTCTTCGTATTCTTAGACATTACTCCATACTTGAGTCGCAACGTTCTATTGTAGGTTGCACTTAAAGAATTCCCGACTTATCCATCGAACTCATTTAAGCACCATAATACCATCCAACTCACGGTGAGTTCCATAGCCCCTACTTTTAAACGTTTTGAATTACTTTTGGGGGAGATACATGCTCAACTACTTGCTTTTACTTTCACAAGTACTCTTAACTTTTACATATTACTGTGAGTTCATAGCCCCACTTTTCATTACTTAATTGTTTTACAAACCCTTGGGGGGGATACATGCTATTTTAACCAAACACAATGCTTTGAAATTGTATGCTATCTGATTGATTTATTATCACTAAGTACCATCATTGCCACTCAAAGTCCCCATATCATGAACCATTTAATCACTAGGATAGTGAGCGCGAATATTAGTGAATAGATCTATTGGGATTGACGAATCCCGTTTGTGTTGACTGGGTCTGGTAACCAAACGCACTATATTTGAGTCTTAGGTATTTGGAAAAGTACCTACAGGGGCAATCAGCCATCGATATTGGCATCACATTAACGTATTGGTTGCATGAGCTTAGTAAATAATAATTGTTTTTCTATGAATGTGAGACTAATTACCTCACATCAACTTTCGGGCGTATAGCAACGTAGCCCACTTTCTTGGAAACATGACATATTGTGTTCAACTACATAAACAAACTCTATGAATATCACTCAACCTTTGTGTTGACAGTTTTAAACATGTATTTCAGGTGCATAATGATTAAGGGATGGCACGGAGGGGCACGAACTAAATCAAGAAGGCTATAACATATTTTATCATTCAAAAAGACATCAAATGACTTTATATTGATGTACTTTGTAAACATGGAACCTTATGGGACCTCTTTTGTAAACTCTGACATATTATTTGAAGGATAAATCCTTTTAAAAACGACTCAGTTAGAGATCTTTTTCTATTATTATGACTGTTGTACCGTCGAGTAACACCTAGTTTGAATTCCGCTGCATCATTGAATTGGGGGTGTTACATCATCCCCATCAGTTACCTTCTCCTTCCCATGACCGGAGGAACCCCTTGCATATACAAAAAAAAAAAAAAAGAAAAAAGAAAAAAAAAAGAAGGTAAGAATAAGCAACGATTGTTATCAAAATAAGTGCAAAGGCCAAATGCAGGGATTAACATTTTCGGGAAACCTACCAGCACCAGCAGCCTCGGACGCGAAGCCCACGCCAATACTCCCGTGGCCCTCCGGCTGTTTTCTCGAGGCCGAAGTCTCCGGCTGTTTTCTTGCGGCCGAAGCATCCAGCTCCACCACATCAGAGCCTTCATTCGGTCTACTTCGCTTGATCGACCGGAAATCTCCGCCTCCCTCCACGTTGCACTGAAGACGGAATCTAGTCCCATGTTACTGAGACTGAGACGCTTGCCGGGCAGCGTTTTGATCCTGTTTTTTCCCCTTGGCCTCCAGCACTTTATCATCGGGTACTTCGACCCCCGTCAGCTTGGCCGTTTTCTCGGGAATCTCAGCGTTGGAAGTAGCGGGAGGGGTCACATGTGTCTCGTGAGACTGACCCTCCCGGTATTGATCTCCTGGGACCACAGAGGCACCTTTTCGGACCTTTGGTTTCTTCAAATACTGAGACATGGTGATATCTACAAAATAAAAACGTCAAGCAATCAAGAAGTAAACACATGAATGTACCAATCGGGGAAATACAAAACAAAAGCTGCAAGGCTATACCCTTTCCCTCGGCATCCCTTATGACCGCCCGGTAGCCGGGATATTCCCAATAAGATGTTAGCCCAATGGCGTAGAGAAAGCCCCGAGGAACCTGAATGAGATCTATCACATCCTGAGCCAGTCGGTCAGCGTCCGCAACATTGAATTCTCCCCTCGGGTATGGATCCGATATATCCGAATTATGATGCCTCCAAGGCATGGCAAATGGGATGGCTCGTCTATCTATCAGAAAGAAGTCATGTTTCCAACCCTTCAAACCAGTCAAAATTTCACGAAAGCATACCCTTTTCTCCTGACCGCCCCTTTTCTCGAAAGAAAACCAATGGCCTTGTTTACTCAGTTTGTAAAAGGCCCGGAACAAAGGAGTAGTAGGATTGATATGTAAGCTTCGGCAATACACTTCGAACGAGGTTGCGCGATGCATTCCCAGCGGAACCAATTGAGAAATATGAACTTTATAATATTTAATAACACCCAGCAGGAAGGTAGAGAAAGGTACACTAAGGCCACCCTCAATGAAATATTCCAAGTTCAAACCTGTTGATACAAAAGTTGGGCGTTCCTTGTTTGGATTCCTGTTCCCGTATCAATTGGATCTTAATGCTTGAGACCTGCGCACTAAGAGAACAAAAAATACCGTTAGGCTTATCGTGGGATTGTCTCCCACGATTATCCTCCGGCGTGAGAGTAAGTAATCGGTTTTAGGGTATTAGTGAAGAGTTAGGGTTATGATATGATACCTTTAATGAGAGCCGAGATGCCCTTTATATACACACGAAATCCTTGTTGGTTTCGTGTTTCTAACTCTTCGGTGTATCCCGCCTTATTCGGTCCATTGATCCTTATCCCGTAAATAAGAGATCCTATATCAAGGCCAATAATAGATTTCAGATTTGGGCCGTTGTAAGCCCAAATCTTTATCGTGATAGCCCACGCGTGATGGGCTTGAGTATTGGTCGGGTTCGTGACCCGAGTGCGGACTATACGTCATCAAGACCCAAAGACAAGTGGCCTTATAATCTGTTAACCCAGCACGCTCTTGGCTCACTTGGGCAAGTAATGACATCTTCTCTTCAGCAAGCTTCTGGGCATACGCATCTGTTGCCTTTACCTCAGCCTGAGCATCAGCCAACTGCGCCTTCAGAAGCGCAATCTCCTCATCTTTCTGCACACAGCGGCTACCTTCACCAGCATACCTTTATTGTAGCTGTGCAACTAAGGAGGCCTGGTGCGCAGCAGCCAAACCTAGCTCCTCTATCAGATGGTCCGTTGGCACATCCTCAAATGCCTTCGGCTCAGTCTCTTGGCTCTTCTGCGCAAGATCATCAGTATGTGAGGGACTCGCCTTGGGTGGCGAATTCCCAACACGCGCAGCATCATCATCAGTAGCTTCAACACTGCACGTAAATAACAAAGTTACTCTATAGTATCAACGCGGAATAAAGAACTGAAGATCTAAAGATACAAGTCTCATTACTTACTTGGGGGGAGGAGTTTTAGTTGGCGACGCATCCTCTTCTGATGATGATTTCCCGCCAGAGATAACATGGCGCCTTCTTTTAGATGTACCCGCGCCATCATCACCAGAAGTTTTCTTGCGCTTCACCCTTGGCTAGCCTCCTCGGGCCCACTTTCAGCCATAGCAATCCCCACACTCTCTGACGAGTCTGTGTGCGATAGCTCTACCACAGGGACTTGTACCCCAGGAGTTGGAAAACTGCGAATAGGAATCGCCTCTAAAACAATTGGGGGGACATCCTCTGGTTCCTCCTGTACGATCTCCATAGTGTGCCCCGCGGTAGCCTCCAAAACTGGCTCCTCACCTTCTCTTAAAGGGCGCACTCCTACGGTCACCTGTTTGGGTCTCGTCAAGCGCACAACGCTGAATAGATCCATCTCTGCGCAACAAACCACAAACAAGCACAAAGAGGGTTACAAAAGCTACAATAGTAAAGAGCGCTTACACTACTAAGCGAAGGAGAAGAAAGGACAAGCACCCACCCCGGTTATTCTCATCCAAAAAGGTTGGCACCTCGTCAGGACCTCCGAAGTAGTTGCGACTAATGCCCATATTCACCAAAAACTCTTCTGGGTAAGAGTTGATAGGGATGCGATTGGCATTAATCGTTTCCGCATCATCTGCGTTATACGCTCCGGGGATGGGGCGCCCATCCTTCGGTAATGACCCTTGGGTATAGAACTCAAAATCCCATGGAAACAATGCATCATCAACCCAAAAGAATTTCTCCCTCCAATTCCTAAGTGCGTCTAACTTTTCTGTATAGCACTGCAGTTGCCCTGCGCGCTTGGAAAAGGACACCCACCCGTTTGACCACGACGAGTGATAAAACGCGCGGAACAGATGGATTGTGGGGTTAATCGCCAACAAGCGATAATTTACTTCAAAATTTGTTATTTTTGCTGCACCTATACAGTGCAGTTGGGAAATATGGAGGCGATAGTAGTTTAAAACATCGCACAAGAATAGAGAAATGGGCACACGTTGGTTAGCGAATTCAAAGAAGCGTGTGTATACCCCTACTTTCCCTTCAGGGAAGTCCGCTATGGACGCAGTCGCCACCGGAACCACCGGGTGCAACGCGATCGGGATATAATAATCCGAGGTGAACAGACGAAGTTCGTCCTCGGTTATATCGGATGTAAAGTCGGTTAATTGAAGAACCATGGTTAGAATTCAATGGATTCTGCAGCGCACGCACTATTACCTTAAGAGTTGTTGATTTCTTGTTCGCTGTTTAGAGGTTTTAACAATGGTGGCAATGGACGTTTTTACTGTGATAGCCACAGTGAAATGGAGACAACACTTTATATAGGGTTACATGCTCTCATTGACATGTGTAACCCACTCGCTCTAATCGTGTGGCTGGGAGATCAAGAGGTGAAACACTTTTTCACCCACCCCTCACGATTTACGAGGGATATTCGGATTTACTTGGACTAGATTCATCGTATTGCTTTTAGGCGGGAAACACTTGAAACTTCCCCGCTACGCATTCTGGAATATTTTTTCGCTACAGTTGTTAGTCTAGCATCCGCAGTTTCACCTTGCGCATACTAGACTGGGGGGACATGATGACGTATAGTCCGCACTCGGGTCACGAACCCGACCAATACTCAAGCCCATCACGCGTGGGCTATCACGATAAAGATTTGGGCTTACAACGGCCCAAATCTGAAATCTATTATTGGCCTTGATATAGGATCTCTTATTTACGGGATAAGGATCAATGGACCGAATAAGGCGGGATACACCGAAGAGTTAGAAACACGAAACCAACAAGGATTTCGTGTGTATATAAAGGGCATCTCGGCTCTCATTAAAGGTATCATATCATAACCCTAACTCTTCACTAATACCCTAAAACCGATTACTTACTCTCACGCCGGAGGATAATCGTGGGAGATAATCCCACGATAAGCCTAACGGTATTTTTTGTTCTCTTAGTGCGCAGGTCTCAAGCATTAAGATCCAATTGATACGGGAACAGGAATCCAAACAAGGAACGCCCAACTTTTGTATCAACAAAACCGATCGCATCATTCGGTAATTCGCCCATTGTCATACCTTTCGGAGGTAGTCGCGGATGCAGATCTGCCGGTATCCTGTAGTCCATAGTTATCTTACGCACAACCTCTTCATCCAACCGAGAGGTATACTTTCGAATGTCAAACTTGGGAAAATATCCCTCAACCCTTTCAGAATCCGACATGCTTTAACCGAGGGAAAGCGGGACACAGCCGAACAGCAAAGTAAATACAAAATAAGGGTGGTTCGGAACGTACCTTTGCAGACGAGTGACTAATACGGAAGGCGTTTGAACTGATTCTCGATTACTGTTCGGAAAATAATGCCGGGCGACGTCTCGAAGCAATGTATGAAATTACGGTAATAAAAATGACACAAATGAGGCTATTTATAGGTAAAAAGGAAGATGTGAAATGTCGCGCCCAGTCAAACGATGATGTGGCAACACCTCCACCCACGCGATAAACACTTGCACACGTGTCGACACTCGGTGGTTACGATCCTTTTTTAATAATAATAATATATGTAAAACGACTCTCGGCAAACTTAAAATAACGCAAGACATGCTCAACCCTAACGGTCCGGATCCATCGGACTATGTCAAACATAAATCCATAGATCATAGAGTATCACACCATCGGCACAGCCAATACTATGATACTGGGGGCAGGATGAAACCCTCCAATTAGACCAAAAAAGTACATTAACTCACCAGGCGAACGTGACAGTTATTCTGCGAAAAGAGCAATAATGATTGTTGACAACCCAGACCTCTCGGAAATGGTAAAAACGGGATGCACATGTTGTAAGTCAATATTTGTTTTTGCAGGGGCGTATGTTGTAAATCATAAAGGATTTAGAGGTATGACAATGATAATCTCTGTACATCAAAGTCACATCGTGTTAGTTATATGTCACAGGTAAGGCCAGATTTTTCAAAGTATCACAACATCGGTAAAACCGATACTGCGATACTGGGGGGGGCATGTTGGCGTATGTGTCCGAACGGCCTGACTTCTCCAGCCATCCAGACGGCGTAAAATCATCCGGCATTAACCGAAAGGCACCAGATCGTCCGGCCAGCGCAACTGTAAGTCATAAGACAAGTGGCACTACCTTTTGGACAGATGGCAGCTGCAGACGCCGCCGTCGCCCCGGGTTTTAAGGGATTATGTCGGCGACATGTTCCCTGAAAACCCGGCACCGCCAGTTCAGGTATCGAGGCTGGGCACTATAAATACCCACCTCATTTACTACTCTCAGAACTAATTCATTAGCATTTACTCCATATTATCGTTCACAAGCCCCTCGGAATACTAAATACTTACTCTCACGCCGGAGGTGGGTCATGGGATAACACCCGGGGCGAGCCTAACGCGTGTTGTTGTGTGCAGATATCCGAAGGATACTAGGAGCCGGAGGGATCGACGCACCAGCCTCTCGGAAGAACCCACAACTAGTTCAACCGAAAGGCCTCCTTTATTTATCCGAAGTGATTGCAAGAAATTACTTCAACACCACCATATATGGTTTTGTTTGCTCAGTTATTGAGCTGATAATATTATGACAATACGAAATTATGAATGTTTGTTTTTATTTCTCTATTTCCTGTTTCCAAACATAAGAATTAGTTTTTGCTAATATATCTGATCAATTCTCTCTTTTTACAAAACACTTGAATTTGCTAAATTTCTACAAATTTTCATTCTTCTCTACAATTCATTTCCCTCAAATTCTCTTTATCAAACGTGCCATTAAATGTTTCCCAAACCTTCCTACCCATGCCATTAAACCCATTAGTCTTACATTACAACCCATTTAAAAGCCTCTTTGATTTTTATGTCGTGCTTACGCCAAAATGATGAAGTGTTGATTCTTTACCAAACTTATGTTTATTGATTTAAGATCATTTGAGGAAAAAACTTTGTTTACATATCAAGGGATCAATCTCCACCATTCATCTAGTTTGATCTAATGGGGATTAACCTAAGATTTAATATGGAAACCTAAGTCCATGTCTTTTTTTCCTTTTACTTTGTCTTTTTTTCTTTTCTTTTTTTATCTTTTTTTTTTTTTGCTTTTTATTTTAATTCACGTTTTTTTTTTTTTTTTTTTTTTATTCACATTTTTTTTAAATATTTTTTTTTTCTTTTTCGTACGTTTTCATACATATTCGTCCATTTTCTTTTTCGTCAGTTTTTATACGTTTTCGTCCTTTTTTATACGTTTTCATCTGTTTTCGTCCGTTTTCAGACGTTTTCGTCTGTTTTTATACGTTTTCGTCCGTTTTCATACGTTTTCATCTCCTTTTGTCCGTTTTCATACGTTTCGTCGGTTTTCTTACGTTTTCGTCCGTTTTCATACGTTTTCGTCCGTTTGTATACATCTTTGTCTGTTTTCAGACGTTGTCGTCCGTTTTCTTACATATTCGTCCATTTTCATACGTTTTCGTCCGTTTTCGTCAGTTTTAATACGTTTTCGTCCGTTTTTATACGTTTTCATCTGTTTTCGTCCGTTTTCATACGTTTTCGTCCGTTTTCATAGGTTTTCGTCCGATTTTATACGTTTTTGTCTGATTTTTACGTTTCCGTCCGTTTTTATACGTTTTCGTCCGTTTTCATCTGTTTTTGTCCGTTTTCATATGTTTTCTTACGTTTTTGTTCGTTTACATACGTTTTCGTCCGTTTTCATACGTTTTTGTCCGTTTTCAGACGTTTTAGTCCGTTTTCTTACATATTAGTCTGTTTTCTTACGTTTTTGTCCATTTTCATATGTTTTCGTCTATTTTTAAATGTTTTCAACCTTTTTCAAACGTTTTCATACGTTTCTGAATATCACAAGTGATATTCTGTTATTCTCAGGATATCACAAGTGATGATACTCAGAATATCACAAGTGATGATACTCAGAATATCACAAGTGATATTCTGTATTATCACAAGTGATATTCTGAATATCACAAGTGATTTTCATGTTTTTTTAATTCACGTTTCTGAATATTCGTCCGTTTTTATCCGTTTTCCTGCATATTCTTCCGTTTTCTTACATTTTTTAATTCACGTTTTCGTCCATTTTCCTACATATTCGTTCGTTTTCTTACGTTTTGGTCCATTTTCATTTGTTTTCGTCCATTTTTAAATGTTTTCAGCCATTTTCAGACGTTTTCATACGTTCCTGAATATCACTGGTACTCGAAAATCACAATTGATGATACTTAGAATATCACAAGTGATACTATGAATATCACAAGTGATTTTCACTTTTTTTTTTTAATTCGCGTTTCTGAATATAACAAGTGATATTCTGTGATACTCAGAATATCACAAGTGATGATACTCAGAATATCACAATTGATGTTACTCAAAATATCACAAGTGATGATACTCCGAATATCAAAAGTGATATCCTGAATATCACAAGTGATATCCTGAATATCACAATTGATGATACTCTGAATATCACAAGTGATATCCTGAATATCACAAGTGATTTTCAACTAATGTTTTGTAACAATCACTTGTGATATTCAAAATATTACAAGTGATATTCTGAATATCACAAGTGATTTTCACGTTTTTTTAATTCACGTTTTCTTTTTCACTTTCTTACGTTTTTGTCCGCATTCATACGTTTTCGTCCGTTTTCATACGTTTCTGAATATCACTATTGATATTCTTAATATCACAAGTGATATTTTGAATATCATAGAAAATCACTTGTGATATTCGAGTATCATCAATTGTAATATTCAGAATATCACTTGTGATATTCTGAGTATCATCAATTGTGATATTCCGAGTATCACCACTTGTGATATTCAAAATATCACTTGTGATATTCTGAGTATCATCAATTATGATATTCCGAGTATCATCACTTGTGATATTCTGAGTGTCACAGAATATCACTTGTGATATTCAGGAATGTATGAAAACGTCTGAAAATAGCTGAAAACATTTAAAAACGGATGAAAAAAAATGAAATTGGACGAAAGCGTAAGAAAACGGACGAATATGTAGGAAAACAGACGAAAACGTTAATTAAAAAACGTAAGAAAACGGACGAATATGTAGGAAAACGGACGAAAACGTAAGAAAACGAACGCATATTCAGAAACATGAATTAAAAAAATGTGAAAATCACTTGTGATATTCAGAATATCACTTGTGATATTCTGAGTATCATCAATTGTGATATTCTGAGTATCATCACTTGTGATATCCTGAGTATCACAGAATATCACTTGTGATATTAAGAAACGTATGTAAACGTCTGAAAATGGCTGAAAACATTTAAAAACGGACGAAAACATATGAAATGGACGAAAACGTAAGAAAACGGACGAATATGTAGGAAAATGGATGAAAACGTCTGAAAACGGACAAAATGTATAAAAATGGACGAAAACGTATGAAAACGGACAAAACGTAAGAAAATAGACGAAAACATATGAAAACGGACAAAAACAGATAAAAACGTATGAAAAACAGACGAAAAAGTAAAAAAAAACAGAAGAAAACGTATGAAAACGGACAAAAATGGACTAAAAGATATGAAAACGGACAAAAACTTCTGAAAACTTACAAAAACGGACGAAAACGTATGAAAACAGATAAAAACGTCTGAAAACGTATATAAACATATGAAAACGGACAAAAACGGACGAAAACGTATGAAAACGGACAAAAATGTATGAAAACGTAATAAAGTGAAAAAAACATGAATTAAAAAAAAAAAAAAAAAAAAAAAAAAAAAAAAAAAAAAAAAAAAACAATTGATTTAAAAAAAACGTGAATTAAAAAAAAAAACAAAAAAAAAAAATAATAAAAAAAAAATTAAAAAAGAAATGAATAAAAAAAAAAAAAAAAAACAAAAAGACAAAAAAAAAAGAAAAAAAGAAGAAAAGACATGGACTTAGGTTTCCATATTAAATCTTAGGTCAATCCCCACCATTAGTTCAAATTAAATGGATGGTGGAGATTTGTCCCTCAGTATGCAACAAAAATTTAGTCCTTAAATGAACTTCTCTCATGTTTATTATCTGCATCACGACTTATCTTTTGTACTGTATAAATTTACCCTTCAGTAGTTATCAAGTAATACGAGTGATATTGTTTTGAAGACTTAGGGTGTGTTTGATTACCGCTTAATTAAATGATTAAGTGCTGATTGCCAAAAACTTAATCGGTCAGCTGTTTGATTAAAAAAAATGAGTACTGAATGATAACTATCAGCGCTGACCGATTTTGGATATGGAGCATGCAAAATGATTCAGTGAAGTGATATGTTCCCCAAATACCCACGTCACCTTGGCCAAGAACCTCGTCAACACGATAACCAGTAGCAGATTCAAAGACCTTATTAACATAAATAATAGGAAAATCAGGTTCCATAGCATCCGAGACCACAATTGAAGTGGGTATCATCGGATTAAAAAACTCACCCAACCTCATCACAAACCCATATCATTTATCATACCCACCGATGATTCATCATCATCATCATAATCATCATCATCTGTGTAATCATACTCACAATCATTAATACATTTTGCTTCTTGGGTTTCCTGATATCATCATCAACAAAATCATCATCCTTGTGTTGTAAAAATCCCATGGTGAAAATCAAAAGTATGTGTGTTTTTGACTTTTTGTTTTTGCTTTTGTGTTTTTAAGAGAAAGGTGAAAATATCTTCTCTGAGTTTTTAATAATGTGAGCAACTGTTTTGTTTTGTTTTTTCATGTTTTGATTACTTGTACTACTATTAATAATGCGTTCTAAAGTTATACACGTGTTTCTTTGTATGCCAATTAATAACAATTTTACTTCACTAGTTAAAATGATATTAAGAAGGGGGGGTTTATCCTGACACCTCCTATAGGGAGTGTATGCAATCATTGCATGTATCAGATTATTATATTGTCTACTTCGCGGGTTTGTACGGTTGACCATAGGGGGTGCTAGAGCAGCCTTTCGTAAAAGTTGCCCTATTATTCGAGTTAATAGCTTTTTTATCAAACGGTATATTTTGTTCAATACAAAATCAGACAGAAGGTTAAATTGGTAATTTCAGGCAACTCAGATTACTCATTCAGAACAAATATCAAACAATCATTTTCACTCAGAATTAGATTCACTCAGCATCTTGGAATCATTCAGCAACTTTGATTCATTCAGCGCTAAATCATATTTTTTATCAAACAGCTCCTTAGAGTGCGTAGTTAATTTAGACAATTAAGTTGCACATTGGAACAACCTTAGACTACTAGAAGGCATTAATTGATTTTGGAATTAAAAGATAGAGTTAAATCTAATAAAAATAAGGATATTGATAAAGAAAAAAATATAACTAACGTGTCACGATTTATGTATCTATGTAGTCTACTAATTTTTTAGCCTTTATATAACAAAGCTTTTGAATTTCGACCCTCGTATGTACTAGTATATAATTTTTTTGTGACTTCACCTTTTAAAAGATGATTGATAAATAGATGGGTAAAATGTTCATAGAAAATTCCAAGGTTTGGATCAAAGTTTTATTAACACCCTTTAAAGTAGGATTGATTTAGAAAACGCATTGGTACATATTGCAATTTAGAGGGTAAACATACGTATAAAATAACAGATTTTTGACGATATTTGGAAATGAAATTGTGTAATTATATTCAAAACATTAGGCTGTGTGTAATAGGGCGCTAAGGCCCCAAAAACTGCCCTTTTCACGCCCAATTCGCGCCCCCCCTTGTTACATACGGGCGCCAAAATGCAAAAAAAACGAAAAGGCGTGATGTAAATGGCGCCTTGCCCATTCCAACTTTCAATAAAAATTGTACCGTTTGTAGGACTAACGGATAGTTTTCAAACAAAAAAAAAAAAACGCTCCCTATTTTTCTCTATATATATCAATGTTTTTTTTAAAAAATTTTCATACAAAAAAAACACTACACCTTTTAACAATTCAAACACATACAACTCAAACACACTTTTATAAAAATTATGGATTCTCCAAGCTCTTCATTCCTTTTTGAGTCTAGTTCCGACGACGAGATCTCGGACATGGAACAAGAAGCGGTTTCTATTGCGTCGATCGCGTTGACTAAATTGAGAGCTAAAAGAAGTGACACACCGATCCAACGAAGAGCTAGAGTTGAACGTGACCGTTTCGAAGCCAACAAACGGTTGATGAGAGATTACTTTGACCCGAACCCAAGGAATACAGAGGAAACATTTAGGCGACGTTTTAGAATGAGCAAACGGTTATTTTTGCGTATTGCGCATGATTTGGAAGAGCGGTTTCCATATTTCGACAAAGAAACGACGCCGCGAGAAATTTGGGGTTCACGTCAATTCAAAAGTGTACTTCGGCTTTGCGTGTGCTTGCTTACGGGTTCACCACCGACATCAATGACGATTATTTAAAAATGGGAGAAAAAACTTCTCGGGACACACTCGAAAATTTCACAATAGGTACAACATTTTTTATAATCGTAAATTATATATATATATATTTATATATTTTATATAAAGTTATATATATATTATTATATATATATATATTATTTTTTTATAAATTTTTTTTTTTTGAATAAGATTGTACGAGGAAAGTTATTTAAGAAACCGACGAGTAGTGACTTGATGCGTTTGTATGGTGTTCATCAAAAAGTTCATGGACTACCGGGTATGTTGGGTAGTATCGATTGCATGCATTGGGAGTGGGAGAACTGTCCAACCGCGTGGCGAGGTCAACACCATCGTGGTGACCATAAAAATCCAACCTTAATTCTTCAAGCCGTTGCATCCTACGACCTTTGGATATGGAGTGCTTATTTTGGTGTACCCGGGTCCAACAACAATATCAACGTTTTAGAACAGTCACCCGTTATTGAAGACTTCATCGCTGCAAAAAATCCAACTCTCGGGTTTTATGCTAACGATAACTTCTATCCACATGGATATTATTTGGGCGATGGGATTTATCCTGAGTATTCGTTTCTAGTTAAGACGTTTACAGACCCATCGGACCAAAAAAGAATCAACTTTAAACAAGTTCCAGAATCGGCAAGAAAGGATATCGAGAGGACGTTCGGGGTTCTTAAGAAAAGGTTTCATTTTGTGAGAAATCCGTGCCGTCTATGGACAAAGGATAAGATTAAAGATACGATGCGATGTTGTCTTATTTTACACAACATGATTTTGGAGGATGACGGGAATGCGTATTGTCAAGATTATCAGCCGGAAGAAATTGGTTTACCAATGCCGGCATTATCGCAAGCCGAAGCTATTGAAAACTCCATTCAAATGCGAAGTCACATGAACCATTATGCGCTCATGCAAGATTTGATCGAGGAAGCGTGGATCAATTGGAATGTGACAAACAATGCGGAAAACAACAACAACAACGACGACGACGAGTAGTTTTTAATCTTAGTGTTTGTTTGAAAAAAAAATTAATGTAATAGTTTTTTTTTTTTTTTTTTAATTAATAAAATGATGGTTTTTTTTTTTTTTTTTTTTTTTTTTTTTTTTTTTTTTTTGTAATTATATGTCTTGTTTTAATTTAGAATGTATTATTTGGTTGAATTTAAAAAAAGGAAAAAAGGAAAAAAAAAGTGACACGTGTCAGAAAATGCCCCACCCAGCACTACCCACCATTACACACCTAAATCCCTCAATCCCTTTTGCTGACTGGGCTGCCACGTGTCAGAAAATGCCCCATGTTCTTATTTTACCATTACACATAGCCTTATATGCAACCTTTCTTTTATGCCTATAGTTGGAACATAAATCAATTCCATAACAGAAAGGTGTATATTTCTTCATGTCGCGTAAACTCATAGTATATATAGAATTACAGGCTAAGCATGGAAAAAGTAACAAATTCCTATATAGGAACCAAATGTTTGTGAGTATCAGTTTGACTTTGAAATGCGAAAAAGGAGAGTACGTTTATTTTATATCTAAATTTGATTCGATTTTTCTCTTAATTTTTGTCAAAATACGGAGTATAGAGTGCAACTAAATAAAATATTATTTTCTATGATTCACAATGCAAGATTACACCATGGTATTTCCGTGGGGTTGTCTATATATTAACTCATTCGTCAAGTTTTAAACACTGATTATAATATTGGAGAAGAGATGGTTTACCGGCCAGTTATTATGAAGCAGCTGCTCGCTTCCAATCTTCTGGGCAGATTCGTAGTTCCGTTGTTTCGTCCAGCCGTAGCAACAGGTGTTTTAATTTCTCATTTTCTTAACACGGAATTACAATACAACAATAATTAAATGTGTAAACTTTTGTCATGTTGGTTGCACCAATAAATAAATGTATAAAGGAGTTGATTAAAAATATTTGTAATGTGAGTTCAAGATCATTTTCACTTATAATTGTAAAAAGTAGCATGAAAGTACTCTAGAATTATAGATGCATATAGATTAATTTTTGAAAATCAATTCTATATAAATTACTGTAACAAATTCTACATGTTTGAGTGTTACAATCTTTATTTTGAATACACTCATATGCTGTTGTATTTGCATATCTGCCTATACTAATATGTATGAAAATTTTCATTTTTTATGCTCAACGTGATTTTGAATCTAAAGACATTGATAACTAAAGTAGATATGCTGAATCTAACGTGGGTAAAAATTTCACAATTAATTTTATATAAATTAGTGTATAAAGAATAAAAACTTCAATGAAGTTTGAATCAAATGTTAATAATCTTGTTAATATGTTTCTTATATTTACAATAAAGTTTACTAATTTTCGTAAATTAAATGTTATGAATTTTGGCTTACTATCTTCAAGAGTAATTTAGTAGTTTTACTATACATAAAATTTAATTAAAAATTCCCGGAATTAATGCTTTATAACAAGCTTCGTAAGCTATACAAAAAGTTAGTCAAAAAAGCTATACAAAAAGGCATCCACCAATTCTTTTAAATCAACATTTGAATATGTTGCATGGGCTAATTGTTTGTATATGTATCTTACTTTTCATTTTTTTTATTTTTTATTTTATGTAGCATTCTAATATTTTTTTTCTTTCTTTATCCTACCATTTTTGTCTTTTTGGTGTATCATATTACAGTTACGTGTATTATTTGACTATTTTACCTTCAATTAACACACCCCTACTAATCAGAGAAGGTGTAATTTGGACAAAATAATACATACAATTGTATTATGGTACACAAAAAAACACGAAATTCAAAAGTATTAGTATAAAGAGAAATTTTTTTAATACACTACACACTGGCAAGTAACATACATTTCTAACCAATTACGTTTATCTTATATGTTTATGTTTTATCAACATCATCTCATTCTGCTG
Source organism: Artemisia tridentata subsp. tridentata (assembly GCA_021014915.2). Classification (NCBI taxonomy): domain Eukaryota; kingdom Viridiplantae; phylum Streptophyta; class Magnoliopsida; order Asterales; family Asteraceae; genus Artemisia; species Artemisia tridentata. The sequence goes on along the minus strand of CP139509.1, from coordinate 131,162,940 downwards.
ATTCTTTGTAATAAAATGAGTGAATATGATTGTTTATTAATTCAGAAGTGTTTGATCGATTCTCACCTACCTTTGGGAGAAGGAGCTATCATACGGAATATGATGTTAGGGATGAAGACCAGATAACTCCCGACTTTGACAGGCACGAAGATGCTGAAAACTGCTACTTATCCATACACATGCCTGGACTTAACAAGGGGGATGTGAAGTCAAAAATTGAAGTTGGTAGGTACGCCTGGTTGAGAATCGAAGGTGATAAAGTGCAGGAAGATTACGAGCGTATTAAGTACACAGACCGCTTTGAGATACCAAAATACATCAAGGGGAGCGGTATTGTAGGAGAAATGAATGATGGAGAGTTGACGATAACTCTTCCTAAGCTGAAAGAAGGGGGGAGCAATGAAGTTTTCGAGGTTGAGATCAATTGAAACATCATATCATTAACATTATGAAATGCTAATTAAATAAATTCTAGTGTCTGGTTGAAGGGTAGATTTTTACTTTGTTTCAGTATGTTTTCTTTTCACTAGGAGGTTGTTAAAACTTTTTGCTTAATAAATTGCGTTTGGTTTTCTTTTTATTTTATCTTTTTTGCAAAAATTCGAGTATTCTTAGTATTTCCAGTGGTTGTTTAAGACTGAGCACGCAAATCACTGATACGACAGTTTGACGAAAAACCGTATAGTAGGTGATCTTCTATGTAGTTTTTGCTAGATTTTTAATAAACACCGTCGTTAAAAAAACCGGACAAATTAAACAAACCAAAACATGAACACAGCCGCCACATTCACCAAACACCTCTTCACCGTCACCAGAATCCCACCACCGTCGATGCTGCTACACTTGCCGGATCTGCCTACCGTCATCATCACACACACGTCGCCATCTTTAGGTTATGGTGTTCTTGAGATGGAGATAATAATATGGGTTAGAGATTTGAGGTAATTATAACCATAAAAGGTCAAGGAACACACAGACGCCGCCGCCGCAGCTGGTGGGCATAACCACCATTTGAGTCATGGGTTTCACTTTTTTGGTCAAAAGTTCGGGTTTTTTTGGTGCGTGTGTGAAATATTAAGAGGGTTTTTTGAAAGTGATTGTTGGGTTTATGATAAAAATGAAATGAAGTTTGTTTGAAAATCCAACTACTTTTTTTTTTTTTTATTAATGTTTTGTTAAGTTGTTGCGTTCATGAACAGGAGAAGAAAACCAACATATGGGAATGTGATATAACAAATGAAGGAAATTTTTTATTAAAATCAAATTTGGGGTTCTTGAAAACGAATATAAGTGTGTTTTTGTGTGGTTTAATCTTTTTGTTTGTCATTTGTTTTGACTTTTGCAATAATGTGGAAGATGAGGATTAAATAATTTGGTGGTGGTTATGGTATGTGAAGACAATGAAAATGATATTGATAATAAAGTGGGTTTTGTTTTACAAAGAAAGATGAAAATATTAAGTTGGTTTGGTTTGGGACAGAGGATGAATCATCATCAATTCCGTTATGTGTTGTGTTATAGGCTCACGGTGCTTATGTTTTTTAAAGGTAGCATTTGTCCGAGTTGCAATGTACATCGTATGGACCAGTGGGGGATCATGCGATCCACTGTTCTAGTGAAGTGGAGGTGAAGTTCAGGCATAATCTGGTGCGTGATATTCTTGTTGATATATGTTCCAAGGTTGGGATCATGGTGCGTAAGGAGGCTCCAATGGGTTTCCTTTCGGGGGATGGGAAGGAGCTACGTCCTGCAGACCTGTTACTATTTAATTGGCACCAAGGTAAAGATGCATGTTTGGAAGTGACCAGAATTTCTACCTTTGCTGGCATTGGGGGGACTTCATGGGCTCCTGGGGCAGCCTTGCACAATGCTATAGAGAAGAAAATAAAGAAGTATGCGTCCAAATGTGAGGACAATGGATACAAGTTCATACCATTTTCATTTTCTACGTTTGGGGAATTCGATAGAGAGGCTTTGGACACACTTTCGCCTATTAATTCTATTTCCATTAGCCATTCAAACAATGCTAAGAATGACGCTTTTATCTTTCATAGAGTGAGTTTTTCTATTCAGAAAGGAGTGGGAGCACAACTTGTGTCTAAAATTCCATCCAACTTTATGTAAATTTTTACATTAATAATAGAAATTTATAATAAAAAAAAGAAGAATAAAAAAAAGAATAATAATAATAATAATAATAATAATAATAATAATAATAATAATAATAATAATAATAATAATAATAATAATAATAATAATAATAATAATAGAGTAAAACACACCGTTCGTCCTTAAACTTATCAAAAAACATTACCAGGGGTCGTACCTTGGCATTTTCGTCATCCGGAGTCCCTTTTTCCAAGTTTTTATATCATCTGAGTCTCTTGACCCGTTATCCCTCGGTCAACACCGTTCTTTTCCGTATACTTTTGTTTTTAGTCGGGGGGCATAACGGACATTTCATGCTTTTCGATAATTAACCGGTATTATTTCCACATGTCCATCACTTTTCCCGCCCTATAAACATCTCGATCAATTAGACTACCTCCAATTTCATACCCAAACTTTCTTTACAAGAGTTATCACAAACCCTAATTGCATGTCAGAAAACCAGTTCCATATTATTGAGAATTCCAAAACATGGATTTTATTTTATGGAAAGTAAGAAGAGATCTAGGTTTTTCAATTGATGATACCGTTCTGTACAACTCTGCTAAGAAGAAATACGGTACGTTTATCTAATAGGTTTATATTTTTTGTAGTTATGGTTTGATAATGTGCAGCTTTTGTTCTTTTTATTTGTTTTAGGTGGTAGATCTAATATGTTTAGCATGAGGGTTCATCACAATGGTGTTTTTAAATACTGGTCTGGTAGAATATACGATGGAGGTATGGAAACCATAGTTGATTTGGTTGATGTTGAGATTGTGTCAGTTGAAGAGTTGGATGTTCTTATGTGTGAATTGGGTTACGAGCTAGGAAAAAAAGTTACCATGATGGTTTGTATAGATTAAGTGAGACTGTGAATTTAAAAATATTGAAAGATCTGGTTGATAACCATAAGATGATAGAAGTTTATGTTGAAAATGGTAAGACAAGATTGGATCTTAGTCAAATGACACCAAAGTAAATTATTACAGTTATTGCTGAGGTAGATGCAACAAAGAAGAAGGTAGCTCTTGCTATTGTTCCATATTGCTCAAAAAAAATATTCTTAGAAAACATTGTTAATAAGCTTGTGGTAAAGGATTTAAGTCAAGTTACACAACGATCTTTGTAAGTCAATACTTTGGGAAAATCTAGTTAGTTTCCAGAAATTGAACCCTTGTTTTCATATATAGAGGTTTGTCAAACTGAAGATGTTTTAGGTGATGGTAATGAGCAAATAGATAAACATGTTGACCATATCCAAATAGATAGTCTTGTAGAGGTATGTCAAACTGAATAAGAGTTAGGTCATCGAGATGAGGAAATAGATAATCCTGTTGAGCATATGCAAAAAGGTAAATCTATAGAGGTCTGTGAAATTGAAGAAGAGTTAGGTGATGACATTGTGAGTGAAACAGATAGTTATGAGAGTGATCACGATATTATTGAGAACATTCAAGATGGAAACATAGTAGTTGATGAGGAGAATACTTTTGAGGAGCCTGATGTTGATGTTACTCTGTTCAAATTGAGTGAGACTACACAGTTACCCAATATAGGTAGCTCTAGTTAGATACCAGATGATTTTTTGTGCAAAATGAGTTAGATGTCGTAGATGATAATGAGTTTGCAAGTGGTTATGAGAATGAGGTTGAGTTTGTAATTAGTAAGAAAAAGTTGAGGGCATACAATAAACAAAAGTTATGTGAGGCAAAACAAGTAGCTGACGTAATATTCTTTTTCTATGGTCAAACTTTTCTTACTGCAAAAGAAGTCAAAGAGAAGATCAACCTGCATTCAATACAAACTAGGACCAAGTTCAAGTCAATCCAGATATTCCAATTAGGGCTGTTCAAGATCAACTCTCTAAACAGTTTGAAGTTCAAGTGTCTATACAAAAGGCATTAAGGGCAAAAAAACAAGGCATAAATTGAGATTAGGGGTGATCATAAGCTACAATACACCATTTTAAGAGACTATGTTGTAGAGTTGCAGAAAACAAACCCTAATACAACAGTTAGGATAAGTGTACAAACTGCAACAGATCCAACTAGTCCAACTAGAGTTTTCAAGAGAATGTATGTATGCTTAGGTCCTTTGAAGGAATGATATAAAGCTTGTCAAAGAAAGTTGTTGGGATTAGATGGTGCTTTTATGAGGGGTCCTTTTTCCTGGTCAGCTTTTTACAGGTGTTGGCATTGATAGCAACAATGTAATATACCCATTAGCCTATGTTGTTCTAGAAGCTGAAAACAAAGATTCATGGACTTGGTTTCTTGAATGTCTAGCAGATGATCTTGACTTGCAGCTAAATTCAAACTACACTTTTATCAGTGACAGACAAAAGGTAATGTCAATTTATAGCTGATTATATTCACTTACATTATTGATAAATAATACTTTTATTAGTAATGAATTGATGTTCCTTTGTGCAGGGTATCATTCCAGCTTTAGTAGCAGTATTCCCTAATGCAGAACACAGATTCTGTTTGAGGCACATCCATGAGAATATTAAATTGCAATGGAATGCTAGAGCCTACAAGGAACATTTGTGGAGATGTGCAACAACAACAACCGTCCAACAATTTGAGGCAACCATGCTTGCATTCAAGAGTTTTAGCGAACCTGCCCATGCTTGGTTAAGTAAAATACCACCAACCCATTGGTCAATGTCATATTTTTCATGTACTAACTAAATCTCTGTCTAACTGTACATCTTTTGTGTTTCAACATTGTTGTTTGTATTACTAAAAGATGTTTTATACATGTGTAGGGAGAGCTCATTCTGATGTATTACTTAATAACATGTGTGAAGTGTTTAATGGGAAACTAGTGGGAGGTAGGCACCAACCCATCATTACTGCTTTAGAATACATTAGAGAATATTGTATGAATAGAATAGTCAATGTTGTGAATTTAATTGACAAGAGTGCCGGACTAGTAACACCAAAGGCAACACACATGTTAGACTTGATTAAGAAAGAGGCTTATAAGTACAGTGTGCTACGGATTGAAGGAGATAAGTATCAGGTTAGTGGATTGGGAGATAAGTGTCTTGTGAATGTTGAAACTAGGGATTCTACTTGTAAAAGATGGTAGATTACAGGTATGCCATGTAAACATGCTGTTGCTACCAATCGGTACATGACATTTAATGGAATGAAAGTAGGATCTTTAGAATCTTGGGTGCATCCGTGTTACTTGCTTAAGACTTGAAAGGAAACTTACAAACACACCATCTAACCCAAAGCTGGTTATCGACATTGGGAAAATTCAAATGTGCCCACAAGCATTCTTCCACCTAAAGATCATAAACCAAAGGGTAGGCCAAGAAAGAAAAGAACTAGGGAAACTACTGAAAATGATGATAATGATAAAGATAGTAGGAGTGTAGTTTGTGGTATTTTTGGCAATGTTGGACACAAAAAGAAAACATGTCTTGGGCAAAAGAGGTGTAATTGGAAGTCAAGGCAGTAGATGTCAGTCTCAAAAAACAGGTTCATGTTCCCAGCCAAATGTTGCATCAAAGAAGAAGACTCAGGTTAAAAGTAAGAAGGTTGAAGAAAAACCAAGTTGAAGGTCAAACTGATGCTCAATCTCAATCTTATGTGTAAGCAACTGGTGGTCAGTCTGAAAGTCATGTTCATTCATCTGGTGAACAATATGAAAGCCATGTTCAAGCAAATCTGGTTCAATCTAATTCTCAATGTCATAGTGCAGTTCAAGCAAATGTGGTCCAGTGTCAATCTGGAAGTCAAGTGGATGTTGGTTCTGGTTCTGGTGTGACTTCACAACCAAAGTGGACAAGGAAGAAGATTTTAGCAGCAAGATTGGCCTCACAAGAGGTCATATGTGTTAAAGAACAATGTTTTTAATCTGATATGTAATTCTTTGATAATGTTTGGTCTCTTTAAACAATTTATGTTTCTGTACTTTGTAGAGTAACAAATTTTATGCATTTGGAAATATATCCATTTGCATTATCTATGAAATCATCTCATGTTAGTCTATAGGATAATGAGTTTTAAAAGTATTCATTTGCCTATGTAATGTCACTTTACCCGTTTCTACAAAGTTTTGCAAGTTCATAGTCATAATAACTGTTGACTTTTAGAATGTCATTACACATGAAAATTGACTATTCAATAGTCGAGTACCAGCTTGAATTGGTATGTCAGTTGTTGTAGTTTCAGTTGGTTTGTCAAATGGTTTTCCTTGACTTGTAGATGGAGTTGATTCACTTGCAGATGTTACAATTCTGTTGACTTTTAGAAAGTCAATTAATGTCATTACACATGAAAACTGACTATTAAATAGTCAAATACCAGCTTGAATTGGTATGTTAGATATTGTAGTTTCAGTTGGTTTGTCAAATGGATTTTCTTGACTTGTAGATGTTTTAACTTGGATCATGTTACTTGGATGTGTTTTGACTTGGATAATGTTAGTCTATTTATGGATGTATGTAACACATTCTTTTTTTCAAGGCCAAATAGTAAACCAAGAAAAGGAAGTACATTACAAGCACAAAAGCAAAAGAAAGGAATATATAACAAAACTACTATACAAGGACCAAAATAAAACAACTCAAGAGCTGTTACTAGTCAACCAAAATTAAGACTTCCTACACAAGCCTTACCAATTACATACCATCTAAAACCCGACCAAAACGCAAAAAATAATGAGTTTCTAAACCCACTAGATAAACAATAGAAAAATGAAGATGATCACTATCTAAGAGAAAACACAAAAGTTCCTCAACCGGCAAACTTTCTCCTTCTCAAGAAGGAGATCAGCTAGGCATGCTTGGTGAGCAGCCTTTTGCTCGTTAGCCGAGTTAGCCGAGTTGACAGCTAACTCTGTCTGAGCGATGAGGTCGGCTTGGCATTGTTGTAATACCGCCTTATGCTGGTGGATGTTTCTCTGCAAGTAACTTATCACGTCCCTTGCTCTCCTTGACATGGGTGGATCGTACCACCCAATGAGTGGACATGTAGATCCCTAAAAGCAAAAATCAAAAGTTAGCATATCTTTGAAGCTTAAACTGATACTAAAACCACGTTTGTTACTGTTTAAACTTGAAAATTAAACTTTAAACTAAAACCACTATTACACTTAAACCAACATTAAACTATAAACACAACATTTAAACTAAAACACCACCATTAAACTTTATATTGAATCTGAAAAATGAAACTGAAAGTTAAACATGAAAAAAATTAAGTGTCAAAACCTGTCTTGGACAGGCATAGAACCGCCTTCCGGGGTTCATGTTGTTCCAGCAGGTCCTCACCACAGCTTGGTTGCTGCAACCACAACGAACCATTTTTCAGCTTTGATGAAAAGATTAATAAAAAGATAAGATTTTATGAGAAAGAGGAGAGTTTTGGGATGAGTGGTGAAAAAATGTTACCTGTTAATAGCCGAAATACATTGTAGCAATGTCAGGGGTTAGATGCCGCGTTGTACTATTTTACTCGGTTTAATAAATACGAAATGACTATAATGCCCTCCAACTTAAAACAAAAGAATACGGAAACGAACGGTGTTGACCGAGGGATAATGGGTCAAGGGACTCATATGATATAAAAACTTGGAAAAAGGGACCCCGGATGACTAAAATGCCTAGGTACGACCCCTAGTGATGTTTTTTTGAGAAGTTTAGGGATGAACGGTGATGTTTTTTGACAAGTTTAGGGATGAACGATGCAAAAATGGAGATTGACCTTTTGAGTTACCCAAGTGAGATCGCTGCCCCCAAACTCATGAAGAAATTGGTAAATATATATTTCACACGTGTTACCCTAACGGCTGAATCCACTTTTTGCCCATCTACTCGACAGATGGTGCTATGAAGATCGAAAATGGAGGACTACACTTTAGATTGGCTTAGGGTGGTTCCGATATCTGGGTTGGGACAGACTATGAATGCTAGGACTTACTGATGCGTGTTATGCTATCGGCTAGGTGTTCCCCTATTTTCTATTCAGATGTCGTGCTTAGCTTGTTCCAGGGTCTTTACAGGGGATATTTATAGGGACCATGTTGTATCGTGCGCTGGTATTATTGGTATTAAACATCGGCATAACGTGGTGTGTGATACTCTTGTTGACATCTGTTCTCGGTCGGGGATTTTGGCTCGTAAATAAGTTGACATTGGGCTTTGTGGAGAAAGGGACAAACCCTTACGTCCAGCTGATATGCTGCTCTACTCTTGGGATGGAGGGCAGGATGTATGTGTCGATTTGACAGGATCGTCGCCCTTGATGCAAACTGGTATGGTTGATTTTGTGCCGGGTCGTGTGGTGATTGAAGCCGCACAACGTAAACGAGTAAAGTATGAGGCTAAGTGTACGGATATTGGATATGGGTTTCCCCCCTTCTCATTCTCCTCTTTTGGGGAACTTGAGAAGGACGCAGTGACCTTACTAAAGCGGATCCGACAGTTCTCTATGACTCAAGACATTGGGGCGCGAGCTGCTATTCATATCTTCTAAAGGATTAGCTTTACTATAGCTAGCGGAGTGGGGGCTCAGATAGTTTCGTGGCTCCCCACTAATTTCTTTTAAATCCTATGAGTTTCTAATAAAGTGATGTTTATATATATAAAAAAAAGAAAAAAAAAAAGAATAATAATAATAATAGGCTCACTGAGTCTAAGGGTAACGAGGTCGGGCTCTCTATGCTTTTGGTGGATTTTAAGAATGCTTTCAACCTGGTCGATAGGAGCGTTTTACTCCAGGAAGCCAGGGAGCATTGCCCCTCCATTGCTCCTTGGGTTGAGTTTTGTTATGCCCGACCCGCTAGGCTTTATTATGAGGACTCTATCCTCTGGTCTTGTCAAGGGGTTCAACAAGGGGATCCGTTAGGTCCTTTGTTGTTTGCCCTAGCCTTGCACCCTATGGTTCAGTCTATTAATCAGTCTTGTAAGCTTACCCTTCAGGCTTGGTATCTTGACGACGGCACTATTGTTGGAGATACCCTCATGGTAGCCAAGGCTCTTGACATCATCAGGACGGAGGGTCCCGCTCGTGGCTTGTTTTTGAATGTTGATAAAACTGAACTCTTCTGGCCAGTGGAGGACCCTCGAAGTAGGGTAGAGGGTGTTTTTCCTGCAAATATCTCTCGCCCGTTCAAGGGTGTCAAACTTCTCGGTGGTTCAGTCAGTTTGGATGATAGTTTTTGCCGGGATTTGGCTTTGAAAAGGGTCTCTAAAACCATCGCCCTAATGGAGGCAATCCACAAACTTCATGATCCCCAATGTGAGCTCTTTCTTCTTCGTAGTTGTGCGGGGGTTGCAAAATTATCTTATGCTTTGAGGACAGGCTCCCCTTTGTATTTACAGGAAGCCCAGGTTCAGTTTGATCAGTCATTACGCACCTCCTTGGAGAAGATTGTTACCGCATCAGGGCCGGGCTTTGGTGATTGGAAATGGCGGCTTGCCACCCTTCCAATCAAATTGGGTGGCCTTGGAGTGCTTTCAGCAGGTGACATTATCCAATATGCTTTTCTCGCCTCTCATATGCAAACGAGTGAACTACAAGACAAGATACTAACTAGATCTAGCAATGTTCCCTATGGACCTTCTTTTCAGTATGCTCTTGATACGTTCAGCAGTACTTGTAACATTGACACTTTCGCTGTCACCAATGACGCTTCTGCCCCCCAAATGATGAAAACCTTGGCAAAGTGTTACTTTGGTGTCATTGAGAAAAACCTTGTTTCTAAGTACTCGCTAAGTCCAAGACAGGTCGCTGTTCTCAGTTGCATACGCGCCCCACATGCACAGGATTATCTTTTCACCATTCCCATTGATGGATTGGGTCAGAGGATGAACCATCGCCAGTTCAGATCGGTGTTGTGTTATAGGCTTACCGTACCTATGTTCTCCGAAGGTAGCATGTGCCCGAGCTGCAATGTACATCGTATGGACGTATGGGGAGATCATGCGGTTCACTGCTCTAGTGAAGTGGGGGTGAAGTTCAGGCATAATCCGGTGCATGATATCCTTGTTGATATATGCTCTAAGGTTGGGATTATGGTGCGAAAGGAAGCCCCTATGGGGTTCCTTTCGGAGGATGGGAAGGAGCTACGGCCTGCAGACTTGCTATTGTTTAATTGGCTTCAAGGTAAAGATGCATGCTTGGATGTGACTGGCATCTCTCCATTTGCTGGTATTGGGGCAACTTCATGGGCTCCTGGGGTTGCCTTACACAATGCTGTGGAGAAGAAAAATAGAAAATATGCATCCAAATGTGAGGACAATGGATACAAGTTCATACCTTTTGCCTTTTCTACGTTTGGGGAATTCGATTCAGAGGCGTTGGACGTACTTTCGCGCATTAAGTCAATTGCCACTAGCCACTCAAATAACGCTAAAAGTGGTGCTTTTATCTTTCACAGACTTAGTTTTTGTATTCAGAAAGGAGTTGGAGCACAACTTGTGTCTAAACTCCCATCCAACTTTATGTAATTTTTATTATGTTTTAATAATAATTAGGTTTTATAATAATAAAAAATAAATAAATAATAATAAATAATAATAATAATAATAATAATAATAATAATAATAATAATAATAATAATAATATAATAAAATAATAATAATAATAATAAATAATAATAATAATAATAATAATAATAATAATAATAATAATAATAATAATAATGATGATGATGATAATGATGATGATGATGATGATGATGATGATGATGATGATGATGATGATGATGATGATAATAGGATGCGGTGACCTTATTGAAGCGGATCCGAAAGTTTTCTATGACTCAAGACATTGAGCACGTGTTGCTACTCATATCTTTAGTAGGATTAGCTTCGCTATAGCTAGGGGAGTGGGGCCCTAGATAGTATCTCGGCTTCTCACTAATTTCTTGTAAATCCTATGAATTTCTAATAAGGTGATAATAATAATAATAATAATAATAATAATAATAATGATAATAATAATAATAATAATAATAATAATAATAATAATAATAATAATAATAATAATAATAATAATAATAATAATAATAATAATAATAATAATAATAAGAGTAAATTACACCGTTGGTCCCTAAACTTATGTCGGATTTCATATGACATCCAAAAATGCTAATCGTTGCCTTTGTTAATACAAATAATGTCAAAAACGTCATTTGCATTCTCCGGTCTCTGCATGTTTTGATAATCACAAAATATAAATACACGTTACATAAAATTACGCTTAACAAGTTAATAATCGAGAAAACTCGTCTCAACCACAACATCACTTAAGGTATGAACAAACAATCTACCAACTTAGTTAAGTGATCAAGGAATTTATTTTTTTCTCTAAACTTCACATTTTTATGTGACAAAACATTTTTTACAAAAGTATTTTTGTAATTTTAAAGAAATGTTTTATTAAGAAAATAAATTTAAATTTCAAATTCTCCAACAGCTAGTTTTCCCGCCTAAAACCAGATAAGTTTTTCATCAGATAAACTTTCACCACATCAGGACAAAAATTGGAGCGTCTATCGGGACGGTCCCGTAAATAGGGCTACGGTCCCTTATATATAAAGGATCGTCCGACTTTAAGGGACCATCCCCCCGCTCCTCCTGGTGCCTATAAATATTGAACTGTTTCATACAGAAAAATCACCTCTTGAGCACTATAACTTTATGTCTTCCAAAATCATTCTAAATACTCTTCCTTGATCACATTAAAGGGTTGTAAGTTGTTTATAAGTGATCACATCCATCCCTCCTCCAAGTGCAAGAGAAGAACGCTCGTATTCGTCAAGAAACGAAGTGTTGAAGAATAGTCCTTCACCTCATAAAACGTTGTTACGGATCTCTCCTCAACCTCCATTCTTTGTATCTTAATTCTTGTGTGTAATCCGACTTGAGTGCAAGCTCGGTATTGTGTATTGTGTTGATTCGGACTAGGTGTTTGTTCGAATTGTGTAGCCACGTGGGCTTTTGTGTAGATTGGTTCTAGCTAGGATTAGGACTCGACATTCCGCTTAGTGTCATTAAACTTGGTGTAAGCATTGGTATACGGTTTGTTCCGCCATAAGGGAGCGTGTTGATATAGTGTTTGTGAAACTCTCGAGTGTGAGACTCGAGGAGTGGAGTAGGGCGAAGAGTGAGCTTCATAGCAGAACCACTATAAATCTCCGTGTCCTGTTTTGATCGTTTCTTTCCTTACCTTTACTTACTTGTTTATAATTGTGTTCATAAATTGTTGTATTGGTATCACATAAGATTCGAATCGAAAAAGTATTTCAAAATAAACTTGAAAAAGATTTCTGACAACGTAATTAAAATGGTGAAACTATTCAACCCCCCCCCCCTTCTAGTTTCTACAATTGGTATCAGAGTCAGGTTACTCAAGATTTTTTAAAGTATACTGTATTTTAAAACTTGAATCGATCAATGGATTTTGAAAAATATCAAAAAGGGCAATCTATGCAAAGACCACCACTTTTCGAAGCTGATAGCTTCATTTACTGGAAAACTAGATTCGAAACTTATGTGAAATCAAAAGATCTTGATCTTTGGCATGTTATTACTATGGGTGACTTTCAACCTATTGAATAAAACCCTGAAACTAAAAAGGATGAAATAGTTCCCTATGATAAACAAAGTGAAAACCTTAAAAAGAAATTGGCTAAAAACGATGAAGCAAAAATGGTTATTTATAATGCTTTACCGAAAAAGGAATTTCAAAGAATTTTTATGTGTAATATGGCTAAAGATATTTGGAAAACTTTGTTAGTCACTCATCAAGGTAATAATCAAGTCAAAGATAACCAGATCGATCTTCTTGTTTAACAATATGAACAATTCGTCATTCCTGAAGACGAATCTATAGATAATTAGATAGTGCGTTTGCTAGATTTAATACTATTATTACTAGTTTAAAGGCACTTGATGAAGGTGTTTCTGTCAAGATTTGTGTTAGGAAATTTCTCAGGGCTTTACATCCAAAGTGGAGAGCAAAGGTCATGGCAATAGAAGAATCCAAAGATCTAGCCTCACTCTCACTAGATGAGCTCATCGAAAATCTAAAGGTTCATGAGTTAATTATCAAAAATGATTCCGAAATAGTCAAAAGCAAAGTAGAAAGGAGATCACTTGCTTTAAGGGCTAAAAAGGAATTAAGTGAAGATGAAGACTCAAGTTCGAAAAGTGAAGATGAAGACTATGCCATGGCGGTTAGAGACTTCAAGAAGTTCTTTAAGCGAAGAGGTAGATATGTAAGACAACCGCGAGATGAAAAGAAAGCAACCCAAAAGGGTCGTGATGAAAAATATAGCAAGGGTGAAAGAAGATGCTTTGGATGTGGTGATCCGAGACACTTGGTAGGAGAATGTCCTCATCAAACGAAAGACAAGAACCAAAAGGCATACGTAAGTGGCGCTTGGAGTGATAGCAACAAAGATGCCAAAAACGAAGCTTGTCTAATGGCCGAAACTTCAAAAGAGGTACCTTTCGAAACCGATCCCTATAATGATGACACTCTCTCTTTAGATTCGCTTAAATTAGATAATGAGTATGATCACATTTGCAAAATGAGTCAAAAGATAATTATAAAAAACAAGTCTCTAAAATCTATTAAATATAAACTAGAGAAAGAAATTTTGGAACTAAAAGATAAACTGTCTAGACTCGAAAAGGGCAAAGAAATTAACTTAGAATGCAAATCATGTCAAAAACTTAAAATCGAAAATGAGGGACTCAAAGAGGAAGCCTCGAAACTAAACAAATTTTAAAAGAGTACTCATTCTCTTAAATAAATGTTAAATGCTCAAAAGTTTTTCGATAATAAAACCGATATAGGTTATAATTTTTCTGAAGCATCAACCAGCGGATCAAAACAAGTCAAATTTGTAAAAGCTCGGGTTACTGGTGACTGTCCCCAAAATGCACTAGACGGTCCCGTATATATAAAGGACTGTCCAACATTTAAAGGACCGTCCACAGTAGACAAATCTGTGACTTTGCCGAAATCTATTTTAGGTCCTGCACCAAAACACTTAACTGTAATGAACACTAAAGTACCTACTGCTAGTATAAGAGAAGTTAAACGCTTTTATAAACCATTACTAAAACCCGGAGTAGGATTTAACAAACCAACGATTAGATCAAAAACTACACCACCTAGGAAAACTAATATCATCCAAAGACAAACTAGACCAAGACAACCTAGAAAAAAAAATTATCCGAACATGTATCCCTCAGCATGGAAGAATAATTTTCTACCTATAGGCTTCTACTCACCATTTCAACATCCTATTCAAATGCATGGGATGTTTAATGCTAACAACTTTGGACCCATGAGATATTGGGGACCATATGTTTGAGTTTTTCTATGTTATCATTAGATATGTTTGGGAATTGACTTGGAGCCCGACGAATGGATCAAAGATAGTGGATGCACTAATTACATGACGGGAAATCGTAAGCTATTCTCATCATATCAATCATGCAACGGAGGTAATGTCACTTTTGGTAGTAAACTCAAAGGTAATATCATTGGAAAAGTTATGATCACTCATAATTCTCTTACTATCAATAATGTTGATCATGTAGATAACTTTGGTTTTAATCTCTTAAGTATTAGTCAAATATGTGACAATAAGTGCAAGGTAATCTTTTCTGAAGAAGGTAGTGAAATCATTAAGGATGGAAAAGTCATTGCCAAGGGCACTAGGAAAGGTGACTTATATGTCATGAAGATAAGTAATAAGTTTAGTAACAATATATGTTTGGCCACGGTTAGCGATAACTCCACTTTGTGGCATAGAAGATAAGGTCATGCAAATATGCGTTTGTTACAATCATTAGCTTCTAAGGATTTAGTTATAAATCTTCCTAAACTTAAGTTTGACCAACATTTTTTTGACGCTTGTAAAATTGGAAAACAAGCTCACTCTAGCCATAAGCCTAAGAATATAGTCTCAACCTCTAGATGTCTAGAACTCCTTCACATGGATCTTTTCGGTCCTTCCGCCGTACGAAGCTACGGAGGAAATCTCTACACCTTAGTAATAGTGGATGATTACTCTAGGTACACTTGGAATAGATTTCTTAAGAAGAAGACCGAAGCCTTCGAGCAATTTAAAACATTTAGCAAGAAAATCCAAAATCAACTAGGTTGTTCCATAGTTTCCATTAGGACAGACCATTGTGGAGAATTTGATAATGAAGTGCAATTCGGAGTTTATTGTGATGCTAATGGAATCACTCACAATTTCTCAGCTCCACGCACTCCACAGTCAAATGGGGTAGTCGAAAGGAAAAATAGAACACTACAAGAAATGAATAGAACAATGTTAAACGAACAATCCATCCCTCAAAAGTTCTGGTGTAATGCCGTAGACACTTCCACATATATACTTAAAGAATTATCATTAGGCCAATCCTAGGAAAAACCTCATACGAAATCTTGAGAGGTATGAAACCTACTCTAGATTACTTCAGAGTATTTGGAAGCAAATGCTTCATTCTAAACACCAAAGACTATCTCACCAAGTTTGACCCGAAGTCTTACGAAGGTGTATTCCTAGGATATTCACAAAATAGTAAAGCCTATATAGTACTCAATAAGGAAACAATGGTCGTCGAAGAATCACTCAACGCGACTTTCGATGAGAGTCCTCCCCTACCTAAAACATCACCTTTGGTAGATGTTAGGTCATGATTTATGTAACACACAATAGTAGAGATAAGATTAGAGAAGAGAGTTTGGATGATTATATGATATGAAATGAATAGGCAATAGTTTAGCTAAGATATCAAAATAACCAACACTTAAAATGTTTACATAAGGTCTCTATATATAGGGAAGGATTAGGGCAACACTCCCTGCCTCCCTTTTATTAATTTTGTGGGCTTTATAGGCCCATGGGCTTGCTACATAGGCCAAAGCATATAACTAAACATACAAGCCTTATAACTTAGCAACCTATTACAATATAAATGACCAAGACTTGAAATATGATTTAGAAGCATTCTCAACAATCTCCCCCTAAGGGTTGGTTATCAAAATATACGGTTGCTTGACGTCTTCATCTTTGACTTTGACATTCACAGCATTAGACGTCTTCAAAACATAAGTTCTTTGTACTTTTTTCTTTGTTGTTGTTGTGATCAAGTGATGGTGTTTTCTTCCTTTCATCAACGTCTTCGTCACTGGTGTCTTTACGCCTTTCCATCATGCTCATACGTTCTTTGACTTTGAGTTATCATACTTATGTAGTTCTCATTCCATTGCTTTGATCTTTGTCTTTTAACTTTGTAGATTCTTTATCGTGGCGTAGAATCTTTCTTTGAACTTTGCTTTGCTTTGATCTTTGGAGAGAACATTCTTGACTTTTGACATTCCTTGTGATGTAAGTATGAGCATGTGGAAACTGGTGCAACATTGATGATGGAAATGATGGTCTAGTACTCCTGGTCTCCATAATTACCTGCATGTAGACAGTTAGCAATAAATCATCTGGTACTTATAGGTTCGGACTTTGAGATCGTCAACAGCATAGTGTGAAGACTTTCTCTAATCCTTTCCATGGCCGTTCCTGAACCTGATACCCCCGAGAGGGCTTACAAGATCTACTGTAGTACATCAAAGATTCAGGTGAGTCGCTGGAGATCACCCCACGACTGTAGACCGTATGAGACCATCGAGAACACTAAGCGTAACCCACAAGGGATTACCGAAGTGACCTGCTGTCAGGGCTGTTTGATGTTGACCCTGGCAGGAATTTCCATTCAATCACTGAGAATCACATTTGTGAATTCTCTCATAAATATTCTGGCAGATTGCTAAGATCTGCGAAGGACTCAATAAAATATACATATTGTGCTCTTGATGTTGAACACAATTGTAATAGTGTCCCTAAGAGATCTTTTGATGAATCTCGTGGCTCTAGACTCGATTAGTGCATAAAAACATTTTCTTATGCGGAGACTGGGGAGAGGGTCTCTTGTTTCAATACCAACCATATCTAAGAGAATGGTCGATAGATTATGCAGGGTTCCCCGTGAGAATGAAACAAGCTCTTTTAAGAGAACTTGAGTGGTTTAGAAGGTTAAGTGCAGTGCGTCACTGGGTCCATGACGACTTTATCTTCAATACCGGTTTCACCTTAGTAACAACCAGTAGCATATGAATTGAACCCGGTGTCTGCCCTAAGTTGAACTTTTGGAGGGCTATTTCTTTTCACCATTTTTCATAACTTTTCTTTTTAATTCTTCAACTCCTTCTTTCTCCATTTCTCATTTTTTCCTCTTTTTTTTTTCAATCATACCTAAGGACTTCTATTTCTAACTATGGTTTTGTCCTTGGGTAGATCCCTCCGGTTCTGGCGGATCATTGGACATGAAACCTAACCTTAGTCACCTTATAACTCCAGGACTATCCTAGGTTGTTTCACAATCGATCACTTGCCATAAAATATTTCTTTGAAAATCTCTCAAAGTGTTTTATGAATAAATTCATTTTGTTAACACCTTGAGAGTTTGTTATTTTCAGAAATACTCCCCCTTCACATGTGCTCGTGATTTTTTGACTTAAATTTGCACATGTAGGTTGTGTTCGCACATTTGAATTGATCGACTTTCAGTGAACAAGACCACTTCGAGACACGTTTACATCACTAGAGAACTAGCTTGAAATTATTACCCGGCCTGGTCAAGTCCAAAGAAAGTCTCTCGAGAAGGTACATTCTACTCAGACAAGTCCTATTCGAGACACGTTTACATCACCAGTTAGACTGGCTTGAAGTTATTACCCGTCCAGGACAAGTCCTTTCGATTACTGACTTTTGATTTTCCGTCAATTCATGGGTTAAATCTGAGTCGAGCTCACTTGAGATTCCGTAATTGTTACCATATTTTGATCACTTTGTTTTTCTCCCCCTCAAAAATAGCATATTCATGTTGTTTTTGAAAGACATTTGATTAAAATATGCCTTTTTGAGGTTTGTGGGAAGAATCCAACAAGAACATTTCATTTTGAACAAAGATATTTCAAATACTCCCCCTCAAATAGTGAAATAACTTTTTGAGGTTTTGAATACGAGAGGGAATACTTGTTCTTTTGAGCAGAATTGTGAAAACTTTGAAAATTTGATTAATTCTACTCAAAAGTAAGAAGCTTTCGCTCCTTATATTAGGATTGTGGCACTGAAGCGTACTACAGGGTCCTTTCTTTACAAAGATCAGGTTGTACACTGTTATGTGTGTACAAGCCATTATAAGTCATACATCAATCAATCAAAGAATAATATAACAATCACTCACAAACAAAGTTACTCGGGTCGTTTGAATGTAGAAATAGGAAAACTAGGTCTTCCTCCAATATAGCTTTCCAAGCGCCTGATTTGATCACGTCTCTTCAACCTCTCCTCGATCTTATTGATGAAGTTATTAACCTCTCGCCTCTCTGGAGAATTCCACCTCGTACTTTTTCCAAGCTTGATGTCATTCAGTCTGGTATTCAATGCATCTCGGACCATCTTCAGCGTGTGATCACGGAACTTATGAATTTCATCGAACCGCATGAAGTTAACACATCCATCAGCCCCTCTGTACGTAAAACCGAAGGTAGGATCGTGTATTAGCTGGTACTGAGAAGCTTCATTGATGCCCAGAAAGGAGATTTGTGGTCGCGTAAGATTGAGTCTCTTCTGATAGCTTTCAACACCTAACTGGAGATCTTCGACTCTTTCTTGAATGATCAATCGTCTTATGAAGAGAAGAAGAGCGGTGATGAAGTTATATTGCAGTTCTCGTGAATATCGTCGCATTTTCCCTTGTACCTTTTCAAGATACATATCTTCAATATCATTAAGATGTAAGTCGGGGAAATCTGCTTCACAAAACTCATATTCTTGCTTATCTTGTCGTTTGACAACAATCTTCTTCATGTAAGTATAATCAAATTGTGTTGTGCAGTCGATGGACATGATAGCGACGATTTTGGACAGGTTCATGACTTTATATTTTGACTTCAATCTGCTGGTATAATAGAGTTGGCGACGATATGGCCAGTGATGAATTCCAAGCATCACTTCTCTATTGTATTCGACCACCTTGTCTACAAATATTTTGGCTGTTGTTTCTTCAATGGCTGGGTGGTCGTATCGATTTGTAGGAATGTTGAATGTCAGAGAAGATGCATACTTCGTCTTTGAAATCTTATGTCCATGTTGCAGATACTCCAGGTCTGTGTTGAATAAGAATTTGAAGGGAATTTTTGGCTTGTCAGGTCTTCCTACCATCGGTAAGGGCTTGGTCCAATCAGTGAAATATGGACCATCCTTTCTAGATGAGTAGTCGACGTTGTATTCTGGAACGAGCCAGTCGATCTTGTTAGACATTGCAAGGGAAATGTTCTCCAAGTGATATTCCAATTCGGCTGCGCTCCCAGATCGTTCCTTTAGAAGGTTAAAAACATCATTCTTGATTATCCGAAGTTCCCTCTTCGTCATTTTCTTTATACGAAACTCTTTCTTGATGGATTGAGCAAATTCCAAAGTTCGTCCAGGAAGAGGTTCTTCATCTTCTGGTGGTGGAGGTCGTGCGTTGATCATATCATCGAACCATTCATACTCAGGGATTTTGTCGTTATCCATCCAGGAGATAACTTTCTTTCCTTTATCTTTTCCCTTCTTAGAAGATGATGAACCAGCTTGTGTTTTATGAACTTTTGATGCTGGTGGATCTCGTTCTTGAGTGTCATCTTCGGTGTGAAAGAATGGAACTTCATCTCTTGGAGTGGTTTCAGATGGCCTTGGTTCTTTATAAGTTGCTGTAGTCGTGGGAGGAATGACCGGTTCTTTGTGTGAAGACAAACCCCTGGTAGACTTGTGTTTCTTTGAACGTGTGTTTGGATCAGGATCATCATCATCTCTTCTACGCTTCTCCTTTTTAGCATCGGTTTTGCATGTTTCCTTCGAAAGATTAGCTGTAACAGCTTGATAAAGTGTTGTCTCATCAGGAGTCAGCGTGTCTTTCTCAGTGAGTTTGTTGATGATCTGTGTTAGAAGGTCCTCAATGGTGAGATATTGTGACGGTGCTGGTGCTGGTGCTGGTGCTGGAGCTTCCTTGAGAATGAAGGAGGTAGATGAGATTACGTCCTGGACGGTCTTCTTAATTATTGGCTTCATTTGTTCTTTCAAAGGTTTGAGCAGCTCTTTCACTTTCTTGGTCATCATATGGTGCAAGTGTTCATCCATGTATTTCTCGGCATAGTTCATGAGAGCTTCGTCCATCTGGTCTTGGACATCCTTTGATAAGAATTCGTCCACACGTTCTTTGGTAGATTGTAGTTCATGAACTTGATTTGTTAAACCGGTGACCAAGTCGGTTAACGTTTGAATTTGGTCTTCAAGCTTCTTGAACTTGTTAGTACTTGATGCTTTCACGGCTTTCTTGACTGATTTGTGTGTGGATGTAGTCTGTGTTGTTGGTGGAGATGAGTGTGACGATGATTGATGAGAAGAAGATTCTTTGTCGACATCATCTTGACCTTCTCCCTTGTGAGGTGAAACTGGAGGAGTGTCTTGTGGAATAGGAGGAGAAACTGGAGGTGTAGCTTGAGGTGTCAGAATAGGTATTTCAGCCTTCTTTTCTTCAGCAGCTTTCTTTACTGATTTATCCTCCTCGATTTGGTTCAACCTTAGTGCTTCATCTTCCTTAGTTTCCCTTTTAAGTTCAGCATCAGCCTTTTCAGCATCCTCTTCAGTGATAATTAAATTTTCTTCGTCTTAGTTGATGAAGCGAAAAGTGTACCGCTTTTAGGGGGTCATTTAAGCCCTAAATCGTATTTATTTGATCAAATATTGCCCTAAATCGTTCCTTTTGTCATTTTAGGTACTTTGGAGAAGAAATCTGGAAAAGGAAGCATTTTGGACGTTTTTGGAGCATAAAAGTGAAGAAAACGACAAAGTCTCCAAAGCTGCTGGAAAAGTACACGTGACGGCGTCAAGGATTGCTCCTGACGGCGTCACGGCTTGGCAAAAGAGGTGGATATGACAAAATACACGTGACGCGCCAGAGAGTTTTGCAATGGAAATCTGACGGCGTCACCCTTTAAGGTGATCAAGGTCATCACGGTTTAAGTTAAAGAGAGACGGCGTCAAGCACAATTTTGACGGCGTCAACCCTTGACGCGCTAGAGCGGATTTTATAGGATTAAAGAGGGACGGCGTCAGGAAGACCATCCGGGAAACCTAGCCGCGGCGAGGTGATGGCGTCACTATCTGTTGGAGTATGCTCGTGTCATAATCACTAATTATATGGCTAGACATATGTGAGCCTATGGGGTCACACACTTATACACTGAGACATCATTTATAGATTGTAATTATCGTATTTACAATATATAAACGGCTATGTAACAAGGAATCTATAACGGGCCATTAAATACTAAGTTAGACTTAGTGTTTTTGGACTGGGCCAACAACGGGCAAGCCCATTGTGGGCCCTACATATGGCCGGCCTTAAGGGTGGACTAGAAAGAGAGATTATGGTCTTTAAGGGGAGCTAAGTGTAACAATGTGTTGATAAGATCAATCAAATTGATTGTTATCAATTACATTAATGTTTAGCAACAATTAAGGAGCAATAATCTCCCTCCCCTCTCCTCTTGTACCTCACGGCCACAACAAACACACATAGGTGTTTTTGTTGTTTTTCCATCCTCTTTAACAATTCATATTGTATGCATTGTTATTGATCCGTTACAACCGTTAGACTAGCATCATAGTGGTGATCAAGGAAGTGTAGTGTGTTTCACACTTAGAGGAGATCAACCTAATTGATCTCTTGGGGTTTCTTATACAGCACGTGGGTTATATTATTGGTGGTGACTTCCCGATCACGCTACAAAGGTATATCTCACTTGTTTATGTGTTTATTCTATTTGATTGATCATATGGCACTATGGATCCGTTGTATGGTGATGTTTTCCGCTGCGTTTATAATATTAATTGTTAATTTATATTTTACATCACCTATAGTGGTATCACGAGCCATCATATGTTGTCATATGATCATCTTGTATGCGTAAAAATGGCTAAAAACGTTGTTTTTTAATGGATTTAAAAGTGTGATTTTAAAACAGCCCCTAGGGCTTGAATATTCTGAATATGTCGACTTGATTAAGGTCTTAAGATCTGGACTTTTTGATCCTATGGCCATTTGTTATGCATACGTTGTTTATTTACTTGATCGGTACCCGTAAAATGGCCTAAAAACGCGTTTTTTGGAAGATTTTTAACCCGATTTCAAATCAGCCCATGAGGCTTATTTTTCTGTGGTAAAATGGTGTTAATAAGGTCCTAACATCAGTGGGGTTTGAGTCTTTGGCCATTTGTCACGCGTACCATTCGGGGTTTTAATTCTTGTTAATTATTTCTTCGATTCGTTGGCTAACAATTTATTTCTTGCTATTTATTTTGTTATCCATGACAAATACATGCATGTTTGTCCATGGAGTTAGCCAAAACCATGTAATAATCTTTATTTGAATGTATTATTATGTGTTCATATGCAAAGCCGATGAAAACCTAGACCACTTGTGCGTTGTGATTGTGATTGTTGGTTGGTTTTTCTTGTTTTGGGGTTTGCCATTGTTTCGGCACTTTTGTAATGTATTTCAATTTTGGTTTTGCCAATGTTTGGGCATTTTACAGTAGATACAAAGTAGATTAGTTGTATTTTGCTTTATATGTATTGTAAACAAGAGCTTGGAAGCAAAAGGCGAAAGATTGAAGAGTTGTAGACTGAAAGTTGCTGCTGGACATCTGTTGGGAAAACGTGCTTACCTGCTGATTGGTAAAGTATTTTTTTCTAAAATTTTTGGTGCAGGTCCACAAGACATAGGGCTACAACTTTGTCAACTGGGCCGAATCATGAGGAGGTGATCTTCCTGGGCTTTTGGGCCTTGCAAAACAGGAAAACTGGGCTGACAGAAACTGAAGTTCAAGTGCATAATGGGCCTTTTACTTGCTCATGATTGTCTTGGAGCAAGTGGGAGCCCTCCATGTGGTTGTGAAATAAGTCCCTAGTTGACTCTTGGTTCTTGTGATGGCTCACAAGACCAAGCATAGGATTTTCATCGGTTGAGGCTTTGCATATTGTGGTTGTATGTTTGTTTGGTTGTTTCATGTATATTGTGACTACATGTAAAACGAAAATTGTTTTCTTAAAAACTTAAAACGAAACATAAACCATTTTGAACTAAGTCTTATGATTTAGTTTAACTAAGTTTAAATATGATTTGAAACTTAAAATCATTGTTTTTCAAAATAACACTTAAACTAGTTAAGTTGTTTATTTATTTATTTATTGTATTGTCCAAACTTAATAATCCACTTAGGATTTATATTAGTCTTGGAAATGGACAACTTGACACACATAAATTAAAACAATGATTAGACTTAAGTTAAGAAATGTTTTTAACTTGTGCTACGAAGAATGAATGCATGCTTCTTTCGTACACGTTTTTGATTCACATCAAAATATTTTACCCGTCAAAATTTAAGTCGTGCTGTCCAATTTTGAGGACACTTGCAATTACTTTTTGCCTATGCGTGGGACCTAGGTTGAATTGTAACCCAAGGTGACTATTCTCTATGCGTGAGACCTAGATATATTATCACACGTTTTCAAATTGGATGACTTAATCGAGTTAAGCGGTTAGACCTTGACCCGAGGCAAAGATGGGACTAAACATGCCTACATGACACTAGTTGTTTGACACTAGATGCCATGAGTCCCATAAGGATCTAAGAGTTGTACATGTAATACAATTGGTGATCGTCGCCTACCAATTGAATCTACTATTGCTAGCAGATCAACTGATGTGATAGTAGAAGCACAATGTGGATCTTAGCCTTTTCGTAAATTAATTGTTTTATATTATAAACATGGGGTAGTTAATTTATAAAAGGATAATTATCGAAAATACTAAAATTGAACTTTGTAAATTCAATTAATGAATTAATGCAACACAACCGTAAACAAAAGTTTGTTCTTTTCTTGTTAAAAGTACGAACTGAGTCGCTCTTTCCTTGTAAGAAAGAGACTTGTTCCTATCCTTTTTCTTTATGAGGAAAAGCCATAATAGGAATATTTGAATTTTCCTAATTCTAATCAAACTCAAGGAAAACCTACTCTTGAAATCGTGATGTCTTGTAAAAGTCAAAACGGTTAAGTATGGTTACACATCTTATTCCTTCAACGTTGTTTTATAACCCTTGTTTCGGTTTTGAAACATTGAAGAAATATAAGATATTTGGACAACCAAGAACACGTGCACTTGACTTAACCTCTTTGGTCAGACCTTAGGGCCATTTCAACCCATGGCGAATTTTGGTCATTGGTCAGACCTTTGGCGATATTTGCATGTTCTTGCTTGGTCAACCTATTTCGTACTAGCTACCAAACTAAAATGAGTTTAAATAATTAGAAGACGGAAGTATCAATAAACCGCAATGTGGTAAAGGCAATTACTAGCATGATTACCTAGCAGTTTGCCTTAACCCAATATGCCTACTAAGGTCCTACATACCCTTGTGGTAAAGTAGACCAATTATGGAGGAAATGCATACCTATTTTCAAGTTAAAATAGCAATGATGGCTAACCCATCATCTATATGTTAGAACTTGATGCACTTTCTTGAATACCTAAGTACATGTTTACTAGTCAAAGTGACTCACATTAGCAATAATGTGTAGATATTCAAGAAAGATGGAAAGTATCAAATCACTACTCACTCTCCACTGGTGACGTAACACATTGTAATGTTGTCTAATCCAGTGGGAGCTACGTGATTATATTACTGGTGACGTAACACATGTAATGTTGTCTAATCCAGTGGGAGCTGTAAGCTTTATTACTTGCAAGTTGCCCATCTTATTTCCAGATTGTCTTGAAATAATACATTACTTTCCACGTGTTAAGCATCATAGTTTATATAAGAACCATTACATAAGTTTTATATGATAACTTGTCGCGTTCCTGATGTTGCTTCTTGAAATGTTATCTATAAAATTGTTATGCATGATTCATTATTCAAACGATAAAGTTCTACATATCTATATTTTGATTTTTGACTAAAAATCATATGTTATCTTATACATTGTCATATTGCTCATACAAACAAACGAGCGTAGTGTTGTTTGCATGCTCTCACGATGTTGTGCCATGCACAAGTGGGAGAAATCTTAATTGTGTGCAAGGTACAACATATAACAATATGACTAATAGTTTTTCTTGACTGCAAGGTAAGAAACTAAAATTCTACTAGGACTTCTACACATAAAATGTATGTTGCCCTAATTAGAACACATATCAAGATATCATGAAAAGCTACTTCAACATATTCACTGAATTGTTTAGTAAATATGATTATGTTTTCTTGTAAACTCATAATCATGAAGTACAAAATTAACTTGAATATACTATTGAGGCCAAGAGTCGGCGCTCGTAATTACTTTAGTTGAATATGTTTAGGTCTCTTGTAAAGACACAAACATCAATTCCGTTAATTCTTGAAAGACTTATAACGTAAAGTAAGACGTTGATTTGTTATGTCTTCTTGTTAGGACATGTACACTTACGACGTAAAATATTAAATGTTTATGTTTTCTAGTCAAAACATACACATGAAGGAAAGTATGCAATAGGCTAAAATTACTATTGATACCATCTGGTTTGACTTGGTTGGTAGATATGTAAGCCCAAAAGTATAAGTTCATCTAATGAGTTGTGTGATAGTCTCACAACATCAGTCCTCATGGAATACCACAACTTTATGGTATGTCCATCATGGAAAATCAAACACTATTGATATTGTTTGATCTTTGATAACTTAAACTGTTTTACCTCCAAAGCTATCAAGGTTAGAAATTGGATGTGCCATGTGTACACTCAATATGATTCCAACCCAGAAGGAATTTAAGACACCATTGTATTATGGCATGGGATGAATCTCATTATGTCTTAATTGAAGTTCTAAATTTGTTAACTACTTAAGAGTAAGTAATTAACAAACTAGAGTCAAGAACTAACGGTGTATTTTGGATGTCCCACTTGAAAACAATTTATTGTTACTCAAGATGCTTAGTATCTAGAGATTAGTCTCTACATACAAAAGCAAGTGGGAGTACCTTTAGACCTTGAAGTTGTTCAAGAACTAAATACACAACCTTCTGAGTACACTTGCTAATGTCATACTAAGGTTGAACATGGATATATTAAACCATAGATTGATATCTCTCATTCATAAATCCACAAGGATACCTCTTGCATCTGAATGATATAGTTTTTATATCAATGCTGAGGGACATAAGTTAGAGGATCATGGTGAACCTGCTAACTACTGAGATGCATTATCAGATATTGTATCTGATGAGTAGCTCAAAACTATGAATGTTAAGATGCAGTCCTTGAAAGACAATCACTCATGGAGTTTGATTGATCTCTTACTAATCAGTTAGACTGTGAGGTTAAGAATGAGTTTTCTTGATGAGAAGACTCAAAAGGACAAACTTGTACACACATTTAATGCACGTGTAGTAAATGGAGTTTACTCGTACTCAATAAATTGACTATGATTAAATCTTCCTAGCTACAAACATTAAATGTATAAAGATGATTAATTGTCATACCTGATTTCATGTATATGAAATATGACAATAGGATATCAAAACACTTTTCTTGTTGATTACCTTTGCGAGGACGATGAGTAATCAAAAGGGTTTATGAATCCATGTAATCTTTATTAAGTATAAAAGATAAAAGAATCCATGTGTGGATTAGATCATGCATCTAGGAGCAGAGATCTTGTGTTAATCATAAAATCATTAACTTGATTTTGATTAATAAGATTACTCCTAAGTACACTGAGAGCAAGTTGGAGCATTTTATTTATTTTCTTAAATCTCATATGTCATTGACATATTAGAAACAATATTCCACCTAAGCTAGACTTTAATCCTTAGCTTGGAATGAAGTTTCTCTTGAGGGATTTATAAAATAAAACATATAACCTTGTTATATATATGTTTATTAGAATAAACATAAGCGGTTATTAAGTCTAAACACAATATGACACGTTATTGAGGGGAGTCTCAATGATCAATCTTACTTGATGAGATTGAACACATGATTGAAAATCTTAAGTTTGACTGAAGGATTCATCATGTAAGTCATATTAAGTATTGGACTATATATTTATCATTTGCATGAATGCAAGATGAGTTGATAACAACCAATATCTAAGTGAAAGTCGTTAGATAATTGTTAAACGAATATTATATTGGACCTACATAGGACCAAAGATATGTTCAAACGTTTACGGATAATTGAGGAGCTCTGTTTTGTTTGCATACGCTAATGCTTATTTAACTGAGATAATACTCAACCCTAGTCATGGTAGGATGTCATCATGAATGATGACATTGCTGACTAGATGTGCTCGACTGAGAGCATTAATGCGTTATACATTAAAAGAATAAGAATACTCTATAGTTTGAGAAACTATTCAGATGACTATCTAAAGTAGGTGTTTTGCTGGCTTCAAACACCCTATGGAATGTATTGTTGCGATACTCGTCTTGTACTTGAATGTGCACATACAAAGGACAATCATCATTCAAACCTTTCATGAGTTTTGAAACAAGTATTCTCAAAGTTTACTCAGATGACTACTTGTTGTCTTGTACAACATGATTCGATCATGGTGGGAACATCGGATCCCGAACTATGAGTAGTCTTATGCATATCTGTTTTTAGTATTTGGATAATGGAACTGTAAGCAGTCGTATTATACAATGAATTGATATACCGGGTATGATCGTCTTCATTTATACTACTGTGTTCTATATTTGCATGTTTAATCCATGAATAATTTATTTATTCTAAAATTATCCATTGTCGGTTGACGATACGGGAGTATCATCAAATTAAGACAAATGTGAGCGTGTTGGTGATTTATTTGCCACACTCACATGTTGTTCATTGGGATGAACATTGGATTGACCCAACCTACGAGTATTCACTACATGGATCGTCGTCAATAGTGAATCTCGCTAGAGGTTATGTCTCTTATCCTCAGACTTGAGATGCAAGCAGGTCTTGCACGTGTGGAATTTCATTCCTTGATATGGTTAAACGCTATCCTGAATAAGGTAGTTATAAAAGCCATTATCAGGAGTGATATGAAGCATGTGAATGACACGTGTAGTCAAAATGGGATTTGTTCCTCCACTTGTTTTGGAGTTAGATACTATTGGGCCCCTCGATGAATTGAACAGATGTTTGTATGGCCGTACCCAAATGAGATTAAGATGAATCTTAATTCACTTGGTAATCTTGTTCAATATCCGTATCGAGAAACATAATAGTTGAACTTTTAGAATGACTTTTGATCCATGTCTAATGTTCAACACGGTATCTGAAACAAAAGGATAGATGACATATAAACCATCTGAAATGAGACGTTTAAGAAACTAACCTCACATATTTCTAGGGGCTTTGGCGTGTTGCTAGACGCTAACCATTGCTTGTATAATTACTTGATTATTATGACGTCGCAAGTGGGAGCTGTTGGAGTATGCTCGTGTCATAATCACTAATTATATGGCTAGACATATGTGAGCCTATGGGGTCACACACTTATACACTGAGACATCATTTATAGATTGTAATTATCGTATTTACAATATATAAACGGCTATGTAACAAGGAATCTATAACGGGCCATTAAATACTAAGTTAGACTTAGTGTTTTTGGACTGGGCCAACAACGGGCAAGCCCATTGTGGGCCCTACATATGGCCGGCCTTAAGGGTGGACTAGAAAGAGAGATTATGGTCTTTAAGGGGAGCTAAGTGTAACAATGTGTTGATAAGATCAATCAAATTGATTGTTATCAATTACATTAATGTTTAGCAACAATTAAGGAGCAATAATCTCCCTCCCCTCTCCTCTTGTACCTCACGGCCACAACAAACACACATAGGTGTTTTTGTTGTTTTTCCATCCTCTTTAACAATTCATATTGTATGCATTGTTATTGATCCGTTACAACCGTTAGACTAGCATCATAGTGGTGATCAAGGAAGTGTAGTGTGTTTCACACTTAGAGGAGATCAACCTAATTGATCTCTTGGGGTTTCTTATACAGCACGTGGGTTATATTATTGGTGGTGACTTCCCGATCACGCTACAAAGGTATATCTCACTTGTTTATGTGTTTATTCTATTTGATTGATCATATGGCACTATGGATCCGTTGTATGGTGATCTTTTCCGCTGCGTTTATAATATTAATTGTTAATTTATATTTTACATCACCTATAGTCACCTCCTACAACGTGACGCCGTCAGACCCAAAATTCTATATATAGTTTTGCAATTTTTAGTCATTAGTGTGCAACTTTGTGAGGAGAAACCCTAAGACGAATTTTCTGCCATTTTTAAGGGTTTTATACCCTTGGATCTCCCATGTTTAATTGAAGATAAGTAATCACTTAATCATTCAATATGTCTATGTGTTGTTTGATTATATCTTGTTCTTGTCTTTTAATTAACATGCTAGGCTAGATTTATCTTGTGTTTGCTTAGATCTAATGAAACCTAACTATTGATTATTAGTTGTTGGTGTGTTATTAATTGTATTGGATGATTGTTTATCGATGTTGGGCTTAATAAAACTGGCTAACTTCCTATACGGTAACTTGCTTGAACGTCTTAAGAAACATGAACCAATGCGTACTAAGGTTTTTATGGTTGTATTTAATGCATGAGCGAATTCTAGTGATCCCATGTTAGGAGCTTCTTAGCCGGCTCGACATAGGAGTGAAGTAGGAGCTTGTAGAGTTGGGGAAGTACGTACGCCACCCCACGATTGGTATTAAGGAATACACCCGTCATCACGCAATTAATACACACTAATCAACCGGTAAAAGATAGTTAGGGAGTAAGGAAATCTAAGTAAACACATTTCTCTCCATATAAGTTTCACAACCTTTTCATTTTCAGTTATTTTATTTTATTTGCATTTGTAGTTATTTGGGTTAGTTGACTAGCAACTAATTCCGCCCACTCCTTCAAACCCGAGATTTTACTTGCTTTCATAAAAAAATATAAAAATACAAAAAGAATCTTCCCTCACCCTTAGACCTATTAGAGTAGTTTTTGAATCCTAACGACACTATTCCCCTAGAGAACGATCAATCCCCCGGTACTTGCCACTTCACTATACTACATCGGTCAGGTACACTGCCTGGTGGGGATTACAAGCCTCTTGAGATCCCTCGAGAGGTAAAACCTGTTGTAAGGTCGCAAAACCACGCATCAAGTTTTTGGCGCCGCTGCCGGGGAATAGTTATTGTTTAGGTTGAATTTTTATTTTATTAGGTCTACTCACTAGATTCCTTTCTAGTGAGATTTTTATTTTTATTTTTCTAGGTTTTCTTTAGTCTATCTTTTTTCTTCGTTTCTTTGTTCGTAACCATTACCATCCGACATCATGGAAGGTGGTAATATCCTCGATCCCAACAACCCACCACCACAACAACACCCACCTCCTAGAGCCCGTACCTTAGGAGACTACTCACGTCCTAGCCACCATGGCTATCGAAACACCATTGAGCTCACTCAAGGAGCCAATGTCACTCCCTTGCGATCCGACACCATCCGGTAGGTGCAAAGCGGATGCGCATTCCATGGACTTCGTTCCGAAGATCCTAATCAACATCTCAAGGACTTTCTCAAAATCGTTGATTCCATAGACCTTGATGTTGCCACTCGAGAGACGACCCGACTACGTCTCTTTCAATTCTCTCTGCGGGACCAAGCTAGTCAATGGCTATAGCGTCTACCCGCAGGATCCATCACCTCTTGGGATGATCTCACCACTCGTTTCCTTGCTCAGTTTTTCCCACTAGGAAGAACTACCAAGCTATGGAATGATATCTTGATATTCCAACAACGTCAAGGCGAAACCCTCTACGAGGCATGGACTCGATTCAAGGACTTACTCCAAAAAGTCCCTCACCATGGCATAGAACTTTGGCTCCAAGTCCAAATCTTCTATGACCACACCAATCTCTCCACGAGGCAAACCATTGACCAATCGGCTGGTGGTAAGCTACGTGATCTAAGTGCGGAACAATCATGGGCTCTCCTGGAAGATCTTGCTCTTTATGACAACGAAAGTTGGATTGATCCCCGTGATTTGAATAAAACGGTCAAGGCAATATCTTTGCCTTCGAACAATTCAAGCACTTCCGACCGTAGGATCATAGAACTTGAAGACCAAGTCATGTTTCTTATGAAATCCTACGAGGCTCCTAAACCTTCAAGCCAAGTGAACAAAATCACTTCTTCATGTGAATTATGTAGTGGTCCCCACGACACTCGTGATTGCGTGGAACTCCCCAAACAAGCTTTTGTGGACTACGCATCCTCGCGTATCGATGGAGCGGGAGACAAGTGGTACACTTTTAAACCCGAGCCAAACCCCTACGGTGATTCATACAACCCCTCATGGAAAAATCACCCAAACCTTAGGTGGAAACAAAACCAAAACGCACAACAAACCAATTCTTCCAACCCACCTAATCATTTCCAATCAAGCGGTTCCAACTCGAACCGTACTTTCAACAACAATCCTTCCAGCAATGGTAGTACCAATAACTTTGAAGGATTGATGTCCCAATTTATGGCATCTCAAGAAGCTCGTTTGGCCAAGTTTGAAGTCGATTTCAAACAAAAACAAAGCGAGATGACCAATAAGATTGACACTTTGTTGAAAGCCCTCAATGACCGAGAAATGGGAGCACTCCCTAGCAACACAGTCAAGAACCCGAAACTAAACGTCAACGCCATTTCATCGGTTTCGTCTCCTAGTTCTTGTCCACAATATTATTTGGTCAATTCCATGAGCACGTATTTCAAACAAACCCAAGTCGTTTAAAATGACCAAGAAGTTATGATATCCAACACTAAATTGGTCAACAACATAGTTGAAACACCTCCCACTCAAAACCTTGACGAAGAATTCAAGGAGCTCCACCTTGAAAGTCCGGTTATTGATGTGTTGGATGAGAAGAAGCTCAAGTTAGGGAAAAAGGGACCGCCTTTGTTCAAAACAAGCTACCTAAGAAGTTCGATGATCCGGGCTTATTTGTTCTACCTTGCAAGATCGGTAATTCGGAGGCTTTTGACACATTAGCCGATCTTGGATCAAGCCTTAATCTACTTCCGTTACCTCTCTACACCTCTCTAAAACTAGGAAAACTTGAAGAAACCGAGGTGATAATAGGCTTAGCGGATGGGAGTGTTGCTTACCTAGTTGGAGTAGTCAAGAACGTGTTAGTACACATAGGAAAACTAACCATTTTAGCCGATTTCCACGTCCTTGATATGGTTAGCGACCCTACATGCCCCTTGTTGATAGGTAGAGGATTTTTGGCGACCGCTAGTGCTATAATTGATTGTAAGGAATCTAAGATAGCGGTAGGAGAAGGTGATACTTGGTCAGTCTATGATGTGAAGAAACATGCTTATGATACTAGTGATGAACCAACACCCCATTGGTTAGAATTAAATAGGAGACCATCTAGATATGGACCTTGGATCGATAGAGACTTCATAGGACCCCAACTCCCATTTTACCTAGAAGAGGACTTTGTGAACCGAACACATACGGTAGAACAACTCTTGGCTAGGGACACCGAATTGGATCCATTTGAAGACCCTCTAGTTTTTAGGAAGATGATTGATTTCCTAGGAGTTTTGCCAATTAACCTAGGGATGAATAAGTGGACTTGTGAGGACGATGATCATAAGTGGGATTGGGACAAACCACCCAAAGATGGAGATGGGTCATGGCATATTAAGATGACATTGTATGACCCGGATGGAGAGAAGTTTGAAAAGATATATTGTACTAAGCGGACCAATAGGAAACTTCAATCCAAGCTTAACCCTAAAGACGTCCTCGATGACGAACTCACTTACATAGGGTAGAAGGACTTTGAGTCTAGCTACAAGACTCGTTAATAAAGAAAAGCGCTTCTTGGGAGGCAACCCAAGCTTTATTTGCTTTGTGTGTTTATTTATTTATTTGTTTGATTTTATTTGCTTCCGTATGTATGTTTAATTTTTATTATTATTGATTCATGTTCAAAACTAAATTGTGAAAATGCTTTATCTTGTTTTTAACTTCGTCTTAACTACATATAAAGGTATTTTGCAAAAGATAAGTGTAAGGGAAATCCAAATTGGTTTATTAGAACAAATGAACATGAATCATAACAATAATAAATTAACATACATATTAGTAATTGTTTGAGTCAAATGCTTGTATCGAGTCATAATGATGTTTTGCAGGAATTCCAGGAAGTAAGGTATAGGTTTTTCCAGAAATTTTTCGGAAACTTAACATGAGAATTCTGTCAGATCATTTCTGACGGCGTCAGGCATTACAACCTGACGGCGTCAGGTTTTAATTTTCTGAAATTTTTGAAAGTTTTGTTTTTTCTCCGGAATCATAAAAAGTTTTTATTAAATCTCTAACTTATAAACTCCAGGAATCTGCAAAATAATCATTCCACAAGCATTATATCCTTATATAGATTTATCCCGCCGATGTTATGCAGGTTTTCGTGTTTCTTTTCTCAGGTTTAACAGGTTATTTTGGACAAGGAGATGTATGTGGAATCTAGCTTTTGGCGAATGCTTTAGTCTTGGAGCTTCTACTTTCTCTTGGAAGAAGATCTAACCATGTTACCTCTTTATCCACCAAACGAATCAGGGGAGTATTTGAATTCATTCTTTTACCTTATTTACTTTTACATCTTGTTATTTGAACATTGGGGACAATGTTCATCTTAAGTGTAAGGGGGGGGGGGTAAAATACGATACTTTAGAGAATACAATTGCACTTGATTTTTGTTTGTTTGATGGTAGATGTGTAATAAAAACTGAGAGAAATACATGTTAAGGCAATTTTAGTGCCAAATTTAAAAATTTTTACAACATATAGGAGTGAAACTTTGGTCTTAATAAGCGTCTCATGGATAGGAGTTATATGACTAGCACAAAAACCGTACCACTAAAAAATTTTCCACCCCCAAATATGTGAGGTTCGCCCCTAGAATTGGTAGGAAAAGCATTTATGCTATGATGTGTGTACCGGTAGCACTTAGATTCTAGTACTTGCGTTAGGACCATTCCGAGGCCACAAGTGAGACTACATTCGTGTAGTTAGATTTACTACATGATAAGAGGCATTAGGATTAACCCATTGTTTTACACCTGTGTTTTTGTTATAATTACATTGGCTACATTGGTCAAGTAATTCTCCCACATCCTTTGCGTTGTACTCATTTTTAGTACACGATACCCCTAGTACACCCCTCAGAGCCTATCTTTTCGTTTCGACCTTTAAGCATTTTACTTAAAGGAAGAATTTGTTTACATCCCACTTAAATGTACACCCAAATCGCCTTAGCCTACCTTGTATGCACTCATTTTTAGTGCATTATTGTGACAACATTTGTTTAAACCCTAAGTTAATTATCTAATTGATTACATGGTTGCTAAGTCGAGTCATATCCTTGTACATATTGTTTTGGGACGATTGGGACTCATGGGTAAAGTACTAGTGTAATGGAGTAATGGGGAAGAACAACATTATTACCCCCATATGTGCTAAATATTTTAAAAGTACTCCAAGTGTTTCGATTATCTTAATTCGAGTCATTAGAATAGTTATTTGTAAAGTTATGTAAAAGTTCAAGTGTAAGGGGAATGCAACGCCCCTGCGATGTATTATTTTGGATGGTAGGGCAAGAGTGTATGAAAAAAAAATCGAAAAAATCAAGAAAAATACAAAAAAATGAGAAAAAGAAAAGTAGAAAAAACATACGGACTACCATCCCGTTTCATTTTATGTTTATTTTATGTTTTTGTTATTTTGTTTTTAACTTAAGTCGAGTCTAGTCTAGGCTTAGCAACGCCATATTGTACATGTAATTAATCAAGATCTTTAACTCGCCACCAGTAAAATATCCCTTATCCAACAAAACCGTGTTTATCTATCCCTACACCTAACGTTATAACCCGTTTAAAAGCCCTCTTTGATAGTTTATCTTAGGTGCTTACGCCTAGTGGAGGAGGTTTTTGATCCTTTCCCAAGCCTATGATAATCTATTTGCTATGACAGGTAGTGAGAGATATTATCCGTTTTCCTTTATGAGATATACTTTTATGACACCTGAGAGATGTGAGTATCTAAACACTACTTGTGAGGTGCTAGTTTGTAATCTCCGTGCTTATTATGATTAAAGTGGAACGACTATTTGTTGTAATTACTTTTATATTAGCGTTAAATGACCCCTAACTTGTATTTTGATTAGAATAAAAGCGCATTTGCTTGAGGACAAGCAAATCTCAAGTGTAAGGGTATTTGATGAAGCGAAAAGTGTACCGCTTTTAGGGGGTCATTTAAGCCCTAAATCGTATTTATTTGATCAAATATTGCCCTAAATCGTTCCTTTTGTCATTATAGGTACTTTGGAGAAGAAATCTGGAAAAGGAAGCATTTTGGACGTTTTTGGAGCATAAAAGTGAAGAAAACGACAAAGTCTCCAAAGCTGCTGGAAAAGTACACTGATGGCGTCAAGGATTGCTCCTAACGGCGTCACGGCTTGGCAAAAGAGGTGGATATGACAAAATACACGTGACGCGCCAGAGAGTTTTGCAATGGAAATCTGACGGCGTCACCCTTTAAGGTGATCAAGGTCGTCACGGTTTAAGTTAAAGAGAGACGGCGTCAAGCACAATTTTGACGGTGTCAACCCTTGACGCGCCAGAGCGGATTTTGGAGGATTAAAGAGGGACGGCGTCAGGAAGACCATCCGGGAACCCTAGCCGCGGCGAGGTGACGGCGTCACCTCCTACAACGTGACGCCGTCAGACCCTAAATTCTCTATATAGTTTTGCAATTTTTAGTCATTAGTGTGCAACTTTGTGAGGAGAAACCCTAAGATGAATTTTCTGCCATTTTTAAGGGTTTTATACCCTTGGATCTCCCATGTTTAATTGAAGATAAGTAATCACTTAATCATTCAATATGTCTATGTGTTGTTTGATTATATCTTGTTCTTGTCTTTTAATTAACATGCTAGGCTAGATTTATCTTGTGTTTGCTTAGATCTAATGAAACCTAACTATTGATTATTAGTTGTTGGTGTGTTATTAATTGTATTGGATGATTGTTTATCGATGTTAGGCTTAAGAAAACTGGCTAACTTCCTATACGGTAACTTGCTTGAACGTCTTAAGAAACATGAACCAATGCGTACTAAGGTTTTTGTGGTTGTATTTAATGCATGAGCGAATTCTAGTGATCCCATGTTAGGAGCTTCTTAGCCGGCTCGACATAGGAGTGAAGTAGGAGCTTGTAGAGTTGGGGAAGTACGTACGCCACCCCACGATTGGTATTAAGGAATACACCCGTCATCCACGCAATTAATACACACTAATCAACCGGTAAAAGATAGTTAGGGAGTAAGGAAATCTAAGTAAACACATTTCTCTCCATATAAGTTTCACAACCTTTTCATTTTCAGTTATTTTATTTTATTTGCATTTGTAGTTATTTGGGTTAGTTGACTAGCAACTAATTCCGCCCACTCCTTCAAACCCGAGATTTTACTTGCTTTCATAAAAAAATATAAAAATACAAAAAGAATCTTCCCTCACCCTTAGACCTATTAGAGTAGTTTTTGAATCCTAACGACACTATTCCCCTAGAGAACGATCAATCCCCCGGTACTTGCCACTTCACTATACTACATCGGTCAGGTACACTGCCTGGTGGGGACTGCAAGCCTCTTGAGATCCCTCGAGAGGTAAAACCTGTTGTAAGGTCGCAAAACCACGCATCATTAGTCATGTTTCTCCACAATTTCATCCTCAAGATGAGCATCGGTCATTTCCTCGTCATCAGCAGTCTTTTGTTCCTTTGTCGTATCGGGTTGAATAACCGCATCCGACGCAGGTACAATGGTGGTGTGCTTTTCCCCACTGGGTTGATTAACCGGAAAGAGTTGAGCTTGACTGCTGGAACCGCCTTCGTCGCCGGGTTGATTAACCGGACTTGGAGGTGGTTGAGGAAAATCTCTGCTAATTTGAGTGGCTTCTTTCAGTTCTTTGAGTTCTTTATCCTGAGCAGTTCTTGTGTCAACAATGATACTTTTCAACTTTTTCTTATCAACCAATGTTGTTGTATCTGTTTCTTCTTCTTCATTATCACCCATTTCAATATTGACTTACTTGATCAGGATTCCTCGTCTTCTTCTCTCATCCTCTTCCAAAGTGCTTAAACTCAATAATTTAGCTTTCTCGGTTTCAGAGTCATCACCTCTGTCTTCTTCTCTATGAATGACTTCCTCTTCATCTGTTTCTGTTTCAAAATCTGACGCTTTAGTTTGTTGAGGTGAAGGTTCATCATGGAGAATTGTATCGGGTTCCTTCTTCTTCCTTTGTTTGGGTGGAGATGGTTTTACTTGATGAGACTTGCTTGATGCACTTCCAGAACTAACTGTTTGTCGTTGACTTCTTCTTGTGACTTTAGTTGTTTCAGTGTCTTCATCGATGAAACCGACATTACCTTTGAGGTAAGCCATATCGTAACGATGATAGATGGAAGTCTCTTTAATTTCATCGGTGAGAAAGTAGTCTGGAATTCTTTTGCCTTGTTTCTTGGTGGTTTTGCTCACAGTCTTTATAACAGCAATCTTGAGATCATTCTTGATACTATGTGCAGGTTCATTAGGATCAAGAAGACGGCTTCGGTATTCAGGAAGTTCACCACACAGATGATTGATGATCATTTTGGTGAAGCGGACAAACGGAATCTTGGACATATCGCAATTAGAATGCATCTGATAGACCATGTCATCCATAATTGGCTGAGCGAAATCAATCATCTTCTTGTGAATGATGCCCCATAGAACTTGAAGATGTGGCAGTCTGGGATGCTCATGTCCGCTTTATCTTCCAGCTACCGAGCGAACTACGATCAACTCGAACGTCCTCCAAGGTTGAGGTAGAAACTTTACATCGAACTTGGAAATCTTAGACAATGGGGTTCCGTGTTGAACATCATAATCTAAGTCGATGAAAGATTCAAGAACTTCAAGTTCACTGGGTATCTGAACGAAGTTTTCCTTGGGTTTAGGCAATACAAGTGCTTCGCGTAAAACCTCTAAGTCAACGTTGTATTCTGTTCTATCCAATGTGACAGTGAAGGAATTGTCATCCAAGTTGACTAATGCTGTCTTCCAAAACTGGTACGTGAAGATAGAAAGTAGGAACGGAGGATGGCTTGCATAGCATTTGTTTACATGGATGAGTAAGAAGAATGTCTTTAACAATTCTGCACGATCCTTCAGGAATGCTGAGCTTGTTGAAATCAACCCTTGCATTATTACTTCCGATAGAAACATTGTAGTCTGATGGGACAATGTCACTGAGAGTGAGTCTTGGTAGAGGTTGTTCTGGATCATTCACGTTGTGTTTAGCCATTATGATCTGAAAGGAACAATCAAAGAAACCAAACATCCAGAAATGTCCAAGGTTAGCACATTGAGTTAGTTTGTATCACTGAATATATCCTTTGTTAGCATGTTGAGGTTTGAATAAGACTTAAACATGTTTGTGCATTTTTTGAAGTTTACATGTCCAACACTCATTTTTTAAGCCTTTAAACATTTTGTTCACCTCACATGATAAGGTATGTTAGAAATCTATGTTCATGTAAGTCACATTTCGAAAATTTGATCATATTGACAATTTTTCACATTTCGATAATCTGAACATTTAGATAATTTGGGACATTTCGATAACTATAACATTTCGATAATATTCACAACATTTCGAAAATTTGCACAACATTTCGATAATATTTGAACATTTCGATAATTCTTAAGATTTCGACAATTTTACAACATTTCAAAAAGTGTAGAACATTTCGATAACATTCAGAACATTTTGACAACTTCTTATACAAGAAGTTATCTAGATCTTATATTCGTACATTTCAAAAACTTGTCTTATCCAGATGTTAGAACCTGTGAATTTAGATGAAATTAGGTGTTAGAATCGTGTTAATAGACCTTAATGGTCATGTCTAACAACATAAAATCCTAAAAATCACAACAGATTATCATTTCGATAACTTTATGAACGCAAGATTATCTAGCAATCGATTGAGATGTGTTAGACCATGTTAAAGTTATTCTACACATTCCTTATCAACCTCACATTACAACAGAATACATGTATTGGCATTAGGACATATAATCGCACATTTCGATAATATATGAACACGACTTAGATCGAATCTCATGCATTTTGAAGAATTAGAACGATTAAACATGCATAAATGCAATTGATAAGATCCTAAACAAAACCCATAACATTAATTAGATTCAATCACAATCAATCAATAATGCCCAATTCGCATACAAGCCCTAATTATCGAAATAACTCAATCATGAATCTGAGACTAATTAAGCTATTGAGACATGTCAAGGACTAGTATATGAACATATCCCACCATCTAATTCAAACACAAACACACTTAATCGTTATCACCAAGATTTCGATAAACCCTAATTCAAGAAATCACAATAACTCAAGATCTACCCGTTAAAAATACGAACGATTGAAAACCATTTCTTATTTTGATCTTAAGATCATAGAAACACTTACGGTTTGAAGATTATGAGCACGGATTTTCCAAATCGATATGAGCTGTGGATCAAGGTAGTTGGAGAAATAAATGTGTATTAGATACGGTTTGACTAAGGTGAGAATACATATTATACAGATTTGACATGTAAAGTTGTAAAGATTTTGATTTTACAATACTTGTCACTTTTAGTCCCTTAACTACATGTTTCGCATCGTTAGTCCCTTTTTGAATAAAGTTTTGGCACAGGTTAACTTTTTGGGCGCGAAGAACTTAATTACACCTCTCGACTTATAAACATGATTAAAGATTTTGAGGTCGACAAGGGTATTGCAAGGTAACATTACCAACGAATTACACAAACAAACATCTTTTTGGAAATCTGCAAGTACACATTTTTGAAAGAGTTTTTGGAATTTTACGTTACGTTCTCCCCCTCAACACTTGTTTTGAAAAATGTTTAACTTTGGATAAACACAGTGTTGACGAGAGTTATGTACTTGCATTTTTTTTGAATTGAGTTTTATATTTTTGTATTTTGTTTTTGATAAAATATTTACAAATATAGGTTTTGATGTTTAACTTTCATGGGTTTTTAAGAAAGTTTTCCAAATCATCTGGAGTCAAACATCGCATACCAATCTGATG
Source organism: Artemisia tridentata subsp. tridentata (assembly GCA_021014915.2). Lineage (NCBI taxonomy): Eukaryota > Viridiplantae > Streptophyta > Magnoliopsida > Asterales > Asteraceae > Artemisia > Artemisia tridentata. The sequence goes on along the minus strand of CP139509.1, from coordinate 131,122,362 downwards.
AACTAATTCCACAAATCTTGCATGAGGCAAGGCTTTGGTGAATAAGTCAGCTAATTGGTATTCAGTACCCACAAAGTATAATTCAACGGTACCCTTTTCAACGTGCTCTTTGATGAAGTGATAGCGGAGTGCTATATGTTTGGACTTTGAATGTTGCACTGTGTTGCATGATATAGCAATGGCACTTTTGGAGTCGCAGTACATCGGAATCTTGTTGTAAATGTAACCGTAATCCATAAGTTGTGATCTCATCCAAATGAGTTGAGCACAGCATGCGGACATGGCTACATATTTTGATTCTATTGAGGACAAGGATGTGCAATCCTGCTTCTTTGACTGCCAAGATACAAGCTTATCTCCGAGAAACTGTACACCACCTGAAGTACTTTTGCGTGTGTCTAAGCAACCTGCGTGGTCAGCATCTGAAAAGGCGATTAGGTTAAAACCAGAATCCTTCGAATACCAGATCCCCAAGGGAATGGTTCCCTTTACGTATCGAAGGACTCTTTTAGCCTCATTGAGGTGTCTTTCAGTTGGTCTCGACTGATAACGGGAGCAAAGATATACAGCAAATACTATGTCAGGTCTGCTGGCTGTTAGATACATGAGAGACCCAATTATACTTCGGTATTTGGTAGGGTCAACCATTTTCCCATGTAAATCAGCGTCCAGCTTTGATGATGAGGCAAACATTGGTGTATTATAAGTGACACAACTGGTCATGCCATGTTTCTTTAAAATTTCAAGAGCATATTTGGACTGATTCAGAAAAATTCCACGGGGGGATTGATGAACTTGTAGTCCTAAGAAGAACGTAAGTTCACCCATCATTGATATTTCAAAATTTTGTTTCATTAATCTTGCAAAAGCATTTGAATATTTTTTGTTTGTTGAAGCAAAAATAATGTCATCGACATAAATTTGAACAATTAAAGTGTCCTCCCCGTGTTTCTGAATAAACAATGTTGGATCAACAAAACCTTTAGTGAAATGATTAGCAATTAGAAAAGCTGTTGATCCCAGTTGAGCTTCACGATCTTGTTAATTACTTTAGATAAATCTAAGGTAATCGGTATAGAAACTGACCTTGAGTTGTATATCAAATATTATGCGGAAACTAATACTTGATCTTAAGAAGAATAAACACAAACGAATTATCAAACAACACTTCAATATATTAATACGATTGCTCTGAATAGCAATAGGGTTACAAGAAACCTTGAAGTGTAAACAATACGTATGCTAAGATAATCGATCTCTAACCCTAACCCTAGAACCTCCTTTTATAGCGTAAGGAGTCCTAGTCGGTTTACAAGACTTTCTATACAAGAAAAATATCTTACGTATCTTTTCTATACTTATCCTTAACATACTATACATATCTAATAAGCAGCAGAGTAAATCTTCTAGCAGCAGAGTCCTCGTGAGCTAGCAGCAGAATTACACTATGCTTATTATCCAAAACAGCAGAGTTATCAAAATAGCAGAGTTCTTGTGCTAATCAGCAGAGTCACATAACTATCCAGCAGAGTTGTGTTTCTCGGATCAGCAGCATTTTAGACCCAACAATCCTCCCCTAAACTTAATATTTTTCCTCAAAAATCATCAAGTTTCCTTAAATCCAACTATCCACCAGGAGGATGCTTCTAAACACCTTACTGTTTTAAAACCTTTGACTTCAGAATCTTCTCATATTTTGTTATCAGTTTATAAGCCTGATTATCTGAAAAGAAATCATTCTGCAATGTCAACATTCCAGGCTTCAACATCTGAGTAATCACTGCTGTATTGTTATTCAAAGGGTAATCCTTCTCCACAAGCATGTAGACCTTAACACCCTTACAAACCAATTCATGCACTCCACAGGATTGATACAAATACCACCTATCAACTCTGGAGTTCAACAAATCCCTCCATTCAATATCTCTCTCATCAGGTTCAAACATGTTCTTCAAAAAGTAATAGTGAATTCTTTCATACATCACTTCTGGTCTCTGATCACCATACTTTTCTTTATATAACCTCCACAGTTGCATCACATCATCTCTATCCATAAAATGTAACATCTGAGAAAATCTAACAAATCCATAATACAGATTATTAGACCTCTTAAACTCCCAGTAAGTTTCACTTCCATCCCTGACTGTATGTGCATAAGAGATGATTGAATATTTTGTATCTAAAGGAACTGCATTAACTATCTCTGGTTCCTCTTGTGGTACATGAACTGTGATATCCATTGTTCTTTTCATATCCTCAGCAGTCACTTCCTCAAAATGATGCTCATTACTTTCTTCTTTTTCAGAATCACTCTTTACCAATAACTCAGTCTTTCTCTTCTTTCTAGCCATCTGTTTTATTCTCTTACCTGTCCTCTTATAACCAATAACCTTCTTAACTTCTTCCCTCTCAACCTCAGATACTATGGGCTTTGAAACACTTCCACTCCCAGATGCTTTCATACTATCAGATCCCATAACTTCTGGATTTCTCTTCCTCTCAGAAACTTTTCTTGGATTTAACTTAGCATAAGTTTCATAAAATTCTTTTTCAATTAAGTGATCTGACTTTCCTTTGAAATCCTTCATCTGATAACCTCTTGCATTCTTCAAGTAGTACTTCATATCATTAACCACTGCTTTCCTTGAAGGTGACTTAGGTTTGTAACCATGCTTTTGTGCTTCTTTAATCCTCTTAATCAGCTCTTCCCACTTAGCTAACCCATTCTTTCTGAGTATAAACTCAACAAGCTCTTTTGTCTTTTCAGTTCCATCCAACTGCTCATCATTTGCTATCATCCTAGCTTCACCTCTTACAATCATATCAGAATCAATGAAATACTGCAATTGTTCATCTAATTCTTCTTGATTAACTTCTTTAAGTGTAGAGCTTTCCATGAGTTCAAACTGATTTCTTTCTTCATCAGCAGCAACAATTCTAGCATATTCTTCATCCTGAGCAATTTGAGCTTGTTCATTAGCCAACTTTTGCATTCTATCAAGCTCTTCAGCAGATTTAGCAGCTTGTTGTTGTGATGGTGTAGGTGTTTTAATTCCTTTGTTCATGTTCAGCAATACTTGAGCTAAAGTCATTTGTTCATCATCTGAATCAGCAGAGTCCTTTACTCCTGCACTCTGCTCAGTATCATCAGCAGAAACCTTTAACCTATCAGCAGAGTGTTCTGCACCAGCAGAGTCAACATTGTCACTCCCATCACCAACATTTTCAACAAAATCTCTAACATCCTCCCCTGAACCCATTACACCTTCCTGATCCTGATCATTCACTTGAGCCTCCTGATCATTCCTCCCCTGTTTGGAAGCATCCTCTTCCAAACTTGGTTTGGAACTCTTCTTTAGCCTCCCCTCAAGGTGTGTAACCCTTAGCTTAAGCCTTCTTATTTCAGCACCTTGAGTAGCCTTGAGTGTCTTTAACTCCTTTCGAAGACCAAGGACCTCCTTTGACAATTTTGTACAATTATCCGTCAATTCTTTCAATTGTGTCATGATATCCTCACAACTTCGGTCTGTGTAACCTGACCCGAGAGGTTGATCATTGGAATTGGCATTATGTAATGGTGTTTTAACCGTCAAATCCTCAGTGTCATGTTCAATACTAGCATCAACACTTCGACCTGTGTAACCTGGTCCGAGAGGTGTATCACATGCAATGTCAATATGTACATTAGTGTCCATCAATTCAATAGTTGCAGTTCTCTCCTCATCACTTCGAGATGTGTTACCTTCTCCGAGAGGTGAATCTTGGGACACAAACTCAGTCTCAACCCTAGGTTGAACATCTGAGCCCCCCATAGAAGCCATTTGGCTGAGGTTACCACCAGTTGTGTCAGGTTCCTGAGAACCTTCTTCAAATGATGTTGCCATGGTTGAGGTCTTAATTATGTTGACACTGTCCTGCTCAACTACTAAGTTGGAAACAGTAGTGCCAGCCTCTTCCATCATGATACCTCCAACACCTGTATCAGCCTCATCTGCATCCATACTAACATTGGCCTGAGGTAGCACAATGTTCTCATGTTGTGAATTCCTAGGTGATTGGGTGTTTTGGGTTTCATGGGACACTGGTTCATTCAAACTTGTTGATGAGGATGTGTGATGGGAAGCTGTGGGTGTTCCAGCCTCTTCATCCTCATTCTCTGTAGCCACTACATTCAAGATATGCTCAGTTAAGGGAGTTATAGTACCAGAAAAACCTTTCCCATTCTTCTTTAAAAATGCAAACATCTTGATTGCCATTCTACTACAGGGCTCAGCATTTACATGCCTCAATGGTTCCCTTAGCTGTCTGTTTATAATAAGTTGTAGAAACCTTGGGTACAAGTAAAACTTCTTCTTAACAAACTTCTTCATCCCCTCAAATATCATAGCAGAAAAATCAAAGGGCTGCCCTGTAGCTAAACACACTAAAGCCATAGCTTGAGACGCACTAAACTCACTCCATCCACCTACTTTTGGAAACAGACAGTGTTGAAGTGTATGCAGTAAGAACTTCCAATGAGAACAGAGACGACCTTTCAAAAATGGACCACCAACCTCAGGTCTCTCATATCCAATATTCTCAAGCTCAGTCATAACAGTTTCTGGGGTAATGGTAGGGGGTGTTGGTATGCCTGATAAGCGCAAACTTCTCTTAATTGTTGTCTCACTAACTACAATATTCTCCCCATCTACACTACCTATCAATCGTTCCTCACCATCTAGTACATCCAACTTAACAGTTGACCAAAATTGCTTCATATGAGATTTGTAAATGGTAGGAGCAACTGTTAACGCATACCTTAACTTAAATGAACTCAGAAAATCCATAACTTCATAAAATCCATCAGCTGCAGTAACCTTACTGAGAAATGCTATCTGATTGTGTTCATCCAGAAACGTTCTTTGAGCCATTTGATTTGGGGGTTTTGGGTGAAATGTTATAAATTGATGTTCTTGGGTGAAGGTTGAATAGAATTTTGAGCAATTAAAATGTAATGAGATCAAATTGGTGAAAGATACCATTTTGATCTAATTAGGTTTAAGAACGCGCCAAAAGTTTCAGTTTGACCCTTCAACTTTCAAACTCATCAGCAGAGTTGCGATAGTGTTGACCAAAAGTCAACATTCCCAATATCTTCAAAATCACCTCCTTAAATACCATACCAACCCCTCATTTGAATCCAAAAATCTCTTAAATACTTAAATAAATCCCCAATTCACAAACCCTAACTCAACATCAACAAAACATGAGTTCATCAAAAGCTCCAGTTATCGACATTTCCTCCGATTCATCATCAGACGATTCAGATGGATGGGCAAGCTACTTTCCTCAAGGTTATCTAGCAAGTTCATCATCAGCAAAACCAAAAGGTAAAGCGGTTGAGGAAGATGAATATTCTGACCCACTTCCATCAACACCATCCTCCTTTGAGGATTCTGATGATGAGAAAAGAACAACAATCGATCCTCCACAGCATCCTTTGACCGCTGAGCTGCAGAAGCAAATGGAGAACGCCGCCGCCGCCTTTGCGAGGAGTGTCCACCTGCCTCATCCAAAGCCAAGTACAGTTGAGCAGAAACCTCCTGTTCCAAAGAAGAAGAAGCAGCCGAAGAAAGCAGCTCCCTCAACAAGCCAACAGCAGAGTCCACCACCACGACCAGTAGTACTTGCACTCCCCTGTCCAAGGGTGTTTGAAGCCATGGGCACTAGGGGACCTCGTAGCAAGGTCATGCCTGACTTTGCTAGGATTTAGGTTGTGAATCTTTGTATTTTGTTGTCTTTTGATCTTTAGCATGTATGTATGGAAACACTATGATGTACTTATGCCTTGATTATCAATGAACTTCTCTTTTCAAGCTTTACTTGATTGTGTATGTTTATGTATCTGCAAAAGGTTAGTAGCAAACAACAAACACAAACAAGAATATTCCATAATAGCAGTAGAGTAGGCATAGCAATAAACAACTAAACAGCAGACTTTGACTAAACACCAGTTTATGACTAATCAACAGCACAAATCCTTACAAAACTTTACAAAAACATACAGAGATAAGATGGTTTAAGATTTAAAGATTGATCATACCAATACTAGCAACTAAAAATTGAAACCTACTTATATCAAAACATTTGGTAAGTAGATCAGCAACATTATTGTCAGTATGTATTTTAACCACTTGAATTAGCTTTTTCTCATAACAATCTCTAATAAAATGATGTCTTATCTCTATGTGTTTTGTTTTAGAGTGAAAAACAGGATTTTTGATAATACACATTGTGCTGTTGTTGTCAATGAAAATTTTTGTGTTCATAAAATTGTACCCATAATCCAGCAATTGGTTCTGAATCCAGAGCACTTGTCCACAGCAACTAGAAGCAGCAACATACTCTGCTTCAGTAGTCGAATTAGCCACCACTGTTTGTTTCTTACATTGCCAAGAGATCAGCCTATGTCCAAGGTACTGACAGCCTCCAGTGGTTGATTTTCTGTCCATAGTAGCTCCAGCATAGTCACTATCTGAGTATGCTATCAAGTCAAATGGTGAATTATTAGGATACCAAAGACCCAATTTTGGTTGACCCTTTAGGTACCTAAAAATTCTTTTGACTACTTCCAAGTGTGAAACTTTTGGGGACACTTGAAATCTAGCACATGCACACACAGAAAACATGATATCTGGCCTTGAAGCAGTCAGATACATTAAAGAACCAATCATTGACCTATAGAGATGTACATCAACCTCTACCCCATCTTCATCCTTGAGCAAAGATTTATTTTTATCCATGGGTGTCTTGGCTGCCTTAACATCCTTGAATCCAAATTTCTCCAACATATCAGCCACATACTTGTCTTGGCTAATAAAAATCCCATCTGACTTCTGCTTTACTTGAAGCCCCAAAAAGAAAGTCAATTCTCCCATAGAACTCATCTCAAACCTGCTGTGCATTAGCTTCTCAAATCCTTCACATAACACCTTATTTGTAGACCCAAAAATGATATCATCTACATAAACCTGAACAAGTAGAATATCCTTTTTGTCTTTCTTAATGAACAATGTTTTATCAATGGTTCCTCTGCAAAAACCATTATTCAACAAATACTGAGATAAGGTGTCATACCAAGCTCTAGGAGCTTGATGTAGTCCATAAAGTGCCTTCTTCACCTTGTAGACCCTATCAGGATACTTAGGATCTTCAAACCCAGGTGGTTGCATCACATAAACTGGTTCAGGAATCTTTCCATACAAGAAAGCACTTTTCACATCCAGTTGATACACAGGAAAATTCTTGTATGAGGCATATGCCAAGAAAAGTCTGATAGCCTCCAGTCTTGCAACTGGGGCAAATACCTCATCATAGTCTATTCCTTCTTCCTGAGTGTATCCCTGAGCCACCAATCTAGCCTTGTTTCTGACAACAATCCCTCTCTCATCTCTTTTACATCTGAACACCCATTTTGTACCAATTGCCCTTTGTCCACTAGGCAAATCCACCAATGTCCAGACTTCTTGAAGCTTGAACTGCAACAACTCCTCTTGCATAGCTTCAACCCAACTTTCATCCTTCATAGCCTTGTGAATGGTCTTGGGTTCTTCCTGAGATAAGAAACAGGCAAACATGCAATTCTGTAGATCCTTGTGGCTATTTCTCTTCTTAAGTGTTTGAGCAAACAAACCCTGATCAAGCAAATCACTCAACCCTTTTGATTTACTTCTAGTCTGAACAGCAGAGTGAACATCACCAATGATCTGCTCCTTTGGATGATTCTTGTGGATTCTGGTTGTAGGAGTGGGACTAACAGGTATATCAGTCTCCAAATTTGATAAATCACCTTCAGCACCAAAAACATCAACAACTTCATCATCAGTATCCACATACACTTCCTCTAATACAGGCATCTCATCAGCAGAATCATCATCAGAATCACCAGTAATATCAGTAGAGTCCTTTGGCATAGCAGCAGAGTTACCAAACCTAACAGCAGAGTGTTTGGGCTTAACAGCAGAGTGTTTTGGCCTGGCAGCAGAGTTGAAAGAACTGCTGCTATGGTTATACCCTTGTTTTCCATCAACTTCAGACTCTTTATTCCTTTCCTTATCATCATTCTTGACATCATGAGAAGGTTTATCAACACCTTCTACATTAACCTTTGGTACTTCCTTATGAACAGCAGCATCATCTGAACTTTTTCCCTCTTTATCAGTTGGAGTGAAGTACTGATCAAATGTGCTCCTTTCAATCAAAACAAACTCCTCTGCAGTTTCATCCTTCTTTGCTTGTGTACCTGCATTGGGGTTAGTTTGTGTACCTGCAGACATGTTAGTAGTACCTGCAATGACTGGTTGATAATTCATACTCTTGGTTAAAGAATCAATATCAAACATCCACTCAGGACCTTTTCCATCAACATTAGGTGTGGTTTCTCTTATTCTTACATGCAAATTTTCCACCACATGCCCAGTTCTTTGATTGAAAACCCTAAAAGCCTTACTTTCAGTAGAGTATCCAACAAAGTAACCTATGTCTGCTTTCTCACTAAACTTGCCTAAGTGGTCAATGGTGTTTAAAATAGTGACAGGACACCCAAATGGTCTAAAGAAATCTATCAGTGGTTTCCTACCATGCAATAACTCATAAGGGGTCTTATTGTGAGGTTTAACTATCTTAGTTCTATTTTGCACATAACAAGCAGTGTTGACTGCTTCAGCCCAAAAGATAGTGGGTAACTTAGACTCTGACAACATAGTCCTAGCAGCTTCAATCAATGTTCTATTTCTCCTCTCAGCCACACCATTTTGCTGAGGAGTTCTAGCTACACTAAATTGTCTAGTTATCCCTTTTTCCTCACAGAACTGATTCATCACTTGATTCTTAAATTCAGTTCCATTGTCACATCTGATGATTTTAACTTTGTGATTAAATAGGTTTTCTATCCTTGTAATAAAAGCCTTAAGAATGCCAGCTGTCTCATTCTTAGTTGCTAAAAAGAATACCCAAGTAAACCTACTGAAATCATCAGTGACCACTAAGCCATACATCTTTTTATTCAAACTATGCACATAAGTAGGTCCAAATAAGTCCATGTGTAACATAAACAAAGGTTCAGTTATAGAATTCACCAATTTGGACTTACAAGATGCTCTATGTTGCTTTCCCATTTGGCAAGCAACACAAACTTCAGGATTCTCAAAGACCTTTGAAGGCAATCCTCTGACCAAGTTCCCTTTCACCAACTTGTTGATAGCCTTGTAGTTCAAATGTCCAAGCCTTCTGTGCCATAGTTTGGATTCATCAACAGTGGCTTTGGCAAACAGACAAGTCAAATCTCTTTTGGGAATAATATTCTTTATATCCACACTGTATATATTGTCATGTCTAGGGACTTTAAGAAGAACCAATTTATCATCAGGTATCTTATAGTCAGGAGACAAGACAAGACACTCAGTATCGGTAAAAAGAACAAAATTCTTCCTGTCACACATTTGTGAGACACTAAAAAGATTGAACTTTAGGCCATTCACCAAATACACTTTTTCAAAATCCAATTTTCCAGTTCTGATTATGCCTTTACCAACAATTTTTCCACCTTTAGGGTCATTCCCAAAGGCCACATAACCACCATCCAAAGCTTCAAAATTCTCCAAGTTGCTTTGGTCTCCAGTCATATGTGAAGAGCATCCACTATCAAAAATACATTTGTCCTTTAGCTCCTTTTGTAGATTGCCCTGCACATAAAGTAAGAGGATTAGTTTCTCTTGGGGACCCAAGCCATTACTGACTTGGATCTACCTTGTGCATCAAAGTAGTCAAATTTCTTCAACTGCATTGGTGCACTGCTGTGTCTGAGAACATGATCTAAAACTTTAACTTTTGGTTTCCAGACCCAGCAAGCTGAGGCTTTAACAGCATAAAAGTGATTGCCCACAACAGTATCAGTAACAACTCTAGGCAAAACAGCAGAGTCTGCTTTAACAGCAGAGTTTGCCTTAACAGCAGAGTCAGCTATATCCTTCTTTATGGGCACTGTTGGAGCAATAGGAGAGATAATTCTAGAAGTACCATCTCTCATTAAGACTTCCCTAGGAACCATGTTTCTTTTGGGGTGAGGGTGAGTCTTTCTAGCAGAGTTTCTATGGTTCACCCTTGTGTACTGGTTCCAAGCTGGTTTCTTATAGCACTCATCTTGCAAATGTTCAAAGCTACCACAGCAATAACATGCCTTCTTAAGTAATTGAAAATCTGTACCTAATTTGTGTGAAACTAGGTTGTTCCAATTTCTCTGGTTTCCCCTAGGCAAGTTATTTGTTCTTTTAGGATATGCTCTAGGTGTGTTTTCATACTCAGCCATCTTCCTAGAGATACCTTTACCAAACTTAGGCTTAACAAAATCAACCTTTTTAGCCCTAGGTACTTTGGATTCAACAACAGTAGGAATTTCTTCCTTTTTGTTCTTAAAGGTTGAATCAGATTCTACTTCATCATCATCACTGTCAGACACCCAATCTTCAATCAGGGGTGCTTGTTCATACTTCTTTATCTCAACCTTAGGTGACTCTATTTCTTTTTCACTAGTTTCAACTACAGGTTTACTAGTTTCACCTACAGGTTTAACCTCAGACTCAGATATGAAAGATAGTGTCCTAGTGGGAGGGGCATTGGCACTAAGTTTTAAAGGGTGAGCAACAGCATTATATCCTAAACCATGAAAGTGTTTTCCTAATGGTTTACTGAGAATGTCAGTTGCAAATTGTTGTTTTTCTATCCTAACAACATGTTTTTCAGTCTCATTCTTAGCTGAATCTCTAGCCTGTTCAGCCTCTTCTACTTTTTCCAAAAGAACCTTAATCTCATCATCTTTCTTGATAATCTCATTTTTCAGGATAGTGATCTGATCAAGGTATTCAATTTCAGTCTTTTTATAACTAAGATTATCTAGCTTAAGTGTTTCATTTTCCATTTTAAGGTTTCCATTGCTAGACTTAAGAATCTCAATTGTATCAGAACATGATTTAAATGAACAAGTTGAATCATTGGATACCTCAGAGTCTGATCCAGAAGAAGAATAGGCCATGAGAGCAAAATGTTGTACTTCAGGTTCCTCTTCAGCTATCAATGCACAATTTGGACCATCCTCAGCATGATCACTCCAGTCATAATCACCTAACCCATCACATGATACCATGGCAGTAGTAGAATTTGGCTCCTCATCAGCAGACTTCTTGAAATTCTCATTGCTTCTTTTTGGTGCTTTGCATTCTCTTGCAAAGTGTCCCTTCTTTCTGCTGTTAAAACATTCTGCCTTTGACTTGTCAAATCCCATACTCTTGTTTCTTCTGAACTTCATCTCTTTACCAGTTCGCTTAAGAAACCTTCTAGCCCTCATTGTTAACATTGCAAACTGCCATTGCATATCAATCTCCTCAACATCATCAGGATCAAGTTCATCCAGATCTTGAGGCATGACTGAAGTACTTGTAGTAAGTTCAGCCAAATAAGCACAAATTGCAGCATCACTGATGGTGTTGGGGTTAGCAGAGTCAGTAGCAGAGACATGTGAACCAACAGCAGGAGCAAAAGTACCAGCAGCAGAGTGCTCTTTATGACTACCAGAATTCTTGTTGCTTGAGGAAACAAAAGCAAGATTATTTGTGGTAGAGGATGAGCTTGACAATCCTTTAACTTCTGATTCATACACCTTCAAGTTGTTGTACAGATCATCCAATGTCATAGTATCAAAATCTTCCTTATGTCTCCAAACCACTGTATGAGTGTTCCATTCAGACGATAGACTTATCAGAAACTTAAGATTGACATCCTCTTGAGATGGCTCAATCTTCAAAAGAGCCATCTGACTTGATAGCTTATGAAGTCGATCATAAGTTCCCTCAATGTCCTCAGAACTTAAAGCAGTGAAAGTTTCAAACTGATGCTTCAGTAGATTCTTTCTTGATTTCTTTGTAGCTTCATTCCCACCAAATCGAAGTTCGATTGCTTCCCATAACTCCTTAGCAGATTCAATATGATTAAAGCTCAATTGATAATCATTAGGTATTCCCATCATGAGAATACTGTGAGCCTTAACCTCCAATCGTCTCTGCACTTTCTCCTCACTAGTCTTGAGAGTCAAGACTGATCCAGTAGCAGTCTTGGTTTGCACACTGTCGCCATGAAGAACAACTTCCCATAGTGAGTAATCAACCATTCTAATGTATTGTTGAATCCTCATCTTCCAGATCTCATACTCTCCAGTCTTGAGCATGGGAACCCTTGATGCAGTGACCATATGTGTAGAGTCGGAATCCATTGCTTACAGTGATGATTAGTAAATCTTGTATTCAAAAATTCTTCTTGGTACCAGTTTCTAGATCACAAGCTCTGATACCACTTGTTGATCCCAGTTGAGCTTCACGATCTTGTTAATTACTTTAGATAAATCTAAGGTAATCGGTATAGAAACTGACCTTGAGTTGTATATCAAATATTATGCGGAAACTAATACTTGATCTTAAGAAGAATAAACACAAACGAATTATCAAACAACACTTCAATATATTAATACGATTGCTCTGAATAGCAATAGGGTTACAAGAAACCTTGAAGTGTAAACAATACGTATGCTAAGATAATCGATCTCTAACCCTAACCCTAGAACCTCCTTTTATAGCGTAAGGAGTCCTAGTCGGTTTACAAGACTTTCTATACAAGAAAAATATCTTACGTATCTTTTCTATACTTATCCTTAACATACTATACATATCTAATAAGCAGCAAAGTAAATCTTCTAGCAGCAGAGTCCTCGTGAGCTAGCAGCAGAATTACACTATGCTTATTATCCAAAACAGCAGAGTTCTTATGCTAATCAGCAGAGTCACATAACTATCCAGCAGAGTTGTGTTTCTCGGATCAGCAGCATTTTAGACCCAACAAAAGCAGACAGTTCATCGTACCACGCCCTTGGGGCTTGTTTGAGACCATAGAGAGCTTTCTTTAGGCGATAGACATGGTTAGGATGCCCTGGGTCAACTAATCCCTCTGGTTGACTGACATAAACCACCTCAAGGAGTTGCCCATTCGGAAATGCCATTTTCACATCCATTTGATAGACAACCATGTTTTTGTGAGCAGCATAAGCCAGAAAGATACGAACGGCCTTAAGTCTTGCAACTGGAGCAAATGATTCTTCAAAATCAATTCCTTCTTCCTGAGAAAATCCTTTTGCAACCAGACGCGATTTGTTACGAATAATTGTTCCTTCAGCATCCAACTTATTTTTCCAAATCCATTTAAGTCCAATGACGTAGACCCCATCTGGTCTTTCAACTAACTCCCAGACTTCTAATCTCTTAAATTGGTTGAGCTCTTCTTGTATCGATTCTATCCAGTTGTCATAAGTCATAGCTTCTTTGATGTTCTTTGGTTCAGCTTGACAAACTGTGAGAGCATAGATGCAATTTTCTCCATCTGTGTGAAGTCGTTGTCTTGTCATTACTGGAGCTGAGGGATTGCCAATTATGTTCACTAATGGGTGATCCTTGGTCCATTGATGTGTTGAAGGGTGATGTTGATAAAAGGTGTGCATATTAGATGGATCCAAATTGCTTGTGGAAGACTCTGCTATATCAGGAATGGTTGGAGCCAGAGCAAATGGATTAAAGAATGCATTTCCATCATAATCTGCAGGTGCGGGTACTTGTTGTGGAGTTTGATCATCAGGTGCATCGTTGGAGTTGGAATCGGTTTGTTCCAGTGTTGTTTGAGTATCCAAGGGTGGTGCTGTGGTTTCAACAGTTGTTGTTGTCTGTCCAGGTGTATCAGGTAAATGAGTATTATCAGGTTGTGCAGCGAAAACAGTTGATTCATCTGGAGAGCGGCCATCAAAGGAGTCATCAAATAAAGGAGCAAATAGTGTTTCCAATTCTTGATGGTTAAGTGAACGAGGTGCATCTGATTGATCAGAAAAATTTAGACGGTTGGTTGCGGGTCCTAAGCTGTTTTGCTCAGAAGCCATTGCTGTAAGCTCATCGAAATTAGCATGAATAGTTTCCATGATTTCTCTAGTACGACGGTTCCATATTCTAAAGCCTTTTGAATTATCACAGTAACTAATAAAGATTCCTACGTCAGCTTTTGCTTTGAGCTTTCCAAAGTCATCACGATCATTATTTGGATAGCAGAGAGCACCAAATACATGAAAGTATTTTAAATTTGGCTTACGGTTATGGACAAGCTCGTATGGTGTTTTGTTGTGGCGTTTCGTAATCATAGAACGGTTTTGAGTATAACATGCAGTTGACACAGCTTCAGCCCATAAGTAATCTGGTAGTTGAGCATTAATGAGCATCGTTCTTGCAGCTTCCACTAACGTCCTGTTGCGTCTTTCAACAACTCCATTCTGTTCTGGACTTCTTGCAATAGATTTCTGATGTTCAATTCCCACTTTCTCAAAATAATTGCGAAGAGTTTGATTCTTAAATTCAGTTCCATTGTCTGTTCTGACTTTTCTGACTGTGTTATGAAGCTGAACTTGAATTTTCGTGAGAAAGGTGATGATCATGGAAGGTGCTTGATCTTTACTTCGAAGAAAGTAAACCCAAGTCCATCTAGAGTAGTCATCAACGATTACGAGAATGTAGCGTTTGCCGTTTATTGTCTGCACACGCATTGGGCCACACAAATCCATGTGAAGTAAGTGAAGAATATGATCTGTACTGTGTTCAGTTTTAGGAGGAAAGTGTGCACGAGTAATTTTTTCCTTGTTCACAAGCTGAGCATAAGTGATCTTTGGTGTACCGAAATCTTGGAAGTCCGTCAACTAGCTTATATCATGCAAGTTCAGTCATGGTTTTGAAGTTCAAGTGAGAAAGTCGTTTGTGCCATAACCATGATTTTGTCGAAGTTGCTTTAGACAGTAGACAAATTGGAGAAGAAGCGATCATATCTGACATGGAGATTGTATAAAGACCGGTTGCACGATTGCCTGTCATAAGATCATTTCCTTTAAGATCACGTACGAAACAGGTTTTCTCCCGAAATGCTTCTTCTAAATCGCCATCACAAAATTGACCGACTGAGAAAAGGTTGTGTCCAAGTCCTTCGACATAATACACATGACTAATTTCGATGTTGCCATTGACGTAATCTCCATAGCCCATAATAACAGCAAAATGATCATTCCCGAATCTGATAGTACCGATGAACTTTGAAACAAAGTTTACTAACAATTTGAGATTGCCTGTCATGTGTCGGGAACAGCCGCTATCAACAATCCATAGAACAATTTGGATCACCTGCATCACACGAAGACGACGAAGATGGAGTAGTAGTAATGGTGGAACCCGAAGAAGTTGTGGGTTCCGTTGGGTTAGAAGTACACACATTAAGAATTTTAGGAATCCATTTGAAACTAGGTGTTCTTTGTAACCAACGTTGCCATGTCCAACTACTTTGTGCCTTCTTCTTAGTGAAATTGCTAGGTGAGTTGTCAAGCTTAGGATTTGTTTTCGCAACTATGGGTGAGTCTAAGGCATAATCAGAAACTACAACTGGCTGCTTTCCTAGCACAGATTTAGAAGCTCTTGTGGGCCTATAGAGTTTGCCAGATGTACGTTTCATCTTACGTGATAAAAGTGATTTTGCAACACATTTAGTATGATCACCAGACAAAATACTTTAACGACAAAACACACAAGATGCATCAGCATTTAAAACATTCAGAGATTCAACATTCGTTACACTGATAGTACTATTACATTTAACCAAATTAGAATCTGAATCAGATGTAACATGTGTTTTATTCAAAGTCCTAGGGTGTTCTTCTACTTCTTTCACTTCTAGAGGTCCGCTCCTACGTTTCCAGATTCTATTCTTCCTTGTTTTTCTCTTAGGCTGTGATCTGCTTACGTTAGTAGTGGCTTCTAGTCCTGTGGAAGTGGAAGCATCTGAATTAGTTTCAAGACTTTTATGTTGAGCATTTACCCTAGATGACATATTGATCTTGTACATTCCTGGTGCGATCACATTTGTGTTAACAAACTTCACTTTTTCGAACGTTTTCAATTTATTTTTCAATTTAATGATGATGTGTTCTTTTTCTTGAATTTTTGAGTCGAGTTCTCTGTTTAACCGAATGGTGTCATTACGATTTTTGCGACATTCATCATTTTCTTTCAAAAGTTCAGTACGTATCTTTTTCAAAGAGTCAAAAATGGTTTTGTACTCGCTTTTTAAATGCTCAATCTCTTGTGCATATTTGACATTTTGACATTTTAAAAACAGCATTTTCGTCATCAAGACTCTCAACTTTTGATATTTGACTGTTGTGAAGAGACATTGTTTCTTGTTGACGTTGCATTTTGAGTTCAAAATCAATACTTTGAGACTGACACCATTGGAGTTTCTTGTTTAGCTGAAAAATTTCTTTTGAAAGTTTATTTTTCACATCATCACTGTGTTGAACAATTTTCTCATTTTCTCTTTTTAGATTCTCAATCTCGTGTCGCAACATTTCAGTGTCAGCAGTGTGATCATCAACAAGCATGGAATTACATGATTCATAAATGGAATTCATAATCACAGAAATAATATCAGAACTGAGAACATCTTCCAAGAGTTGATCTGTATCGTCTTTTAAAGTTTGGTTTTGACGTTTTTGTTTTGAAATTGACTGTTCAGTTGCATTGAAAATGTTCATCATTGATTTTACTTCTGTTTGAAGTTCCCGTTCCCAGAGTGTAGCACAAAGACGCAAGTGTTGAACGTGTGGTAAAAAAAATTTTGAAAAACTTCCCTCTTTTCTTTCTCACATGCAGATTGAAAAGTGGCAATTTTGATTTCTGAATTACGTTCAATTGCTTGTTCCAAAAATTGAATGTCTTCCATGAAAGTATCAAAATATTTAAGTACAAGACAACGTTTTGGTAACGGTTGAATCTCACCAGATGATGGTAAAGGTCCATTTATTTGTGCCATTGGTTTAACGGGACCAACGTCAGAAGATGAGTTATGATTTTGAATAATGAACCACGGTGTAACAGTTTTTTCTTTTTGAGGAACAAAAGAGTCCTTTATATGAGGCACGTTTGAATAATCAAAAGGTGTAGCATATTCTTTTTTGCTCATTTTTAATCGACTCTCATTTTCCAGTTCCAGTTCTTCCTCACGATTATATACAACAACACGCACAACTGATTCATCAAAAAATTGTTCTGCACTATACAACTTTGGCATTTCCTTGAGTGCTTTGTGTAGAAAACGTGGTGTATCGTCACCAAGAGCAAAACCATGTCCGGCTAGATTTGGCTTTATAGTAAATTTTTGAATTGTTGTGACAGACTCACCAGTTTTGTAAACAACGTTTTGAAACTCCTATAATTGACTTTCCAAATTAACGATTTCATCAAGATAAGAATCAATGCGTTTCCTTGACAACTGTTTATGTTCTGAAAAGCTTGTTTGACAAGTTGACAATTCGTTTTTGGTGTTTTGAAGTTCAGAAGTGAGATTGTCAACTTGTATTTTATGAGCAAACATTTCTTGTTCAATTTGAGAAATCAAGTTGTTTTTGGAAGCGACTAATTCTCGTATTTGATGTTGTAATTCTTGTTCGTTGACATACGATTTTTGAAAAGCTACTTCAAAACTTTGTTCTCTTTTAGCTTGTGTTTCAAAATTTGTAAGTTGTATTTTATAGCACTCAAGATCCGTGGTCAATGATGCAACTTTTGTTTTTAGATTAGCGTTAATTTCATTGCATTTTAGAAGTTGGGATTGGGTGTCCTGAAACAAGGTCATGAGTTCTGGATCTGGACCAGGCGAAGGTTCAATTTGTTCAATTTGATCATCAACATATTACTCAATCGAATCATCAAATGTAACAACAGGGTCCATTTGATAATCGTCTTGTAGAGATATTGACGAATCATTTTGATCATCTTGCTCCTTGTCTGATGCAGATGCAGTTGGAGATACGATTTCATTTATGAGACATATGGTTTCATCAGGTACCTGAGTCAAGCCATCAGTATCATAGACTAGGCCTGAATCACTCATGTGGAGTTCTTGCATACTTGCCATTAGCATCACAGCGGCATTGGCTTCAAGATCCTCCATGTCATCATCAGAATAAGCATTTGCCATAAATTTGTTCTCTTTTTCAGTGAGGGTTCCTCCTGCTTCATCTTTTAGAGCTAATATCAAATCTTCCTTGTGAAATGCACTTCCCCGTGTTCTCGGTTTTGGACATGCATTAGCCAGATGACCCTTGCTGTTGCAGTTATAGCACCTTAAACCCGTATTCCCATTCTGTGAATTTCCACTATCAACTATTTCAACCCTTCTCTGAGGAGCACCTGCATTGTTCCTAGTTCCACCAGTATTAAACACTTGTCCATTTGAAAAATTTCCCGTATAACCACTATATCCACTTTGACGTCCATAACCACGATTCTGAACATCCACCCTACCATCTTGAATAACAGCTTGATTCCTTGTGTTAGATGAAGTGCGAAGGCGATTGTTGGATTTGTTTGAGAGCTTGCTGAAAGCTCGAGCAATGAGAGCAAATCCTTGATTCAAAGTATTGAATGCACCATCCTCTTCATCATTTGTATGTGAGTAAAACATGGAATCTAAGTTGTTGTATGGGACCATTTGATTTTTAGTATTATGTGGTGGAGATTCATATGGAGTGATTTGTGGTGATGATGATTGGTGAGGATAGTTAAAATGATGTTGTTGTTGAACAAATGCATTATTTGACTGTGGATAAGGAGCAGGATAAGACTGAGCCATCAATGCTAGTGAATTTGGAGGTGTAGGTGGTGTATATGATCCATGAAGAGCTCTGTCTTTATCAACTTTAGTCTGATGGTGCTTCAGATAGTCATACAACAATCTATAGGATGCATTGTGAAGATTCTTAGCTTGACGAACAAACGTGACATACTTCTGTCAATCTGGACCAAGACAGCTGATGAACTTTGTGTTGATAGCAATTTTTGGTAAGATAATGTTGTGTCTGTCCAGATCATTGATGATGTTTGTGAAGCGATGATAGTAAGATTCAAGTGATTCCCCTGGTTCAATCATAAACATAGTATATTCCATGTAGATTGGATTCCATATCCTCTTGATTAGGTTCTGTGCCTTCCATTAATAGATGAATGTGTTCCCACATAGCCTTTGCTGTTTTCTGAGCATCAACACTTCGAAAGATTGGATTCGGTATACCCTGAACAATATACAGCATTGCATTCTCATCTGCATCACGATGAAGTAATTGCTCGGCAGTGAGTTGAGCTTCAGGAACAGGAGTCACAGTGTCAGGTCGTGGAGGATTAGTAGTTGCATCACCAGGAACCGTTGTGGTTGGCATTTGGAATGGACCTTCAAGAATAACTTTCTTCATGTATTTGCCATGGGGTTTCTTGAGTTCGATGAATCTTAGGAATCGACTTGCCCATTGTACGTAGTTACCAGGAGTAAGCATTGGGGGTGTGTCAAGTGATCCTGCTTCATGTCGCGATTGTTGACTGCTAATGGCTTCACACATCTGATCAAACCAATGTGGTTGCTTGGCAGGAAGAGTGAATGATTGCATTGGATGTTGTTGATATGGTTGTTGTTGAGGCTGTTGTTGTTGTGGATAGAATTGATGTTGTTGCATGAACAGTTGGTGTTGTTGAGGATATGGTTGTTGTTGTTGAGGATATTGATGTTGTTGATGATGATACTGCTGTTGTTGTTGATGGAAATAGTATGGTGGTTGAGACATTGTTGAATTGTGTGTTGATGATGGATCTTGTAGATGGTTGTTAAGTGAGATGAGTTGTTGAATCTGAGTCCTTAGTTTTCTTGCTTGTACGAAAGTGACTTGTTGATGCTACTATCTCGAAAACTTTGCTATCTCGAAAACTGTGTAAGATCTCGATAACTTGAAATCTCGAAAACTGTGTAAGATCTCGATAACTTGAAATTTCGATAAATGTGTAAGATCTCGATAACTTGAAATCTCGAAAACCTTGTTATATCTCGAAAACCTTATATCTCGATAACAGTTTAAGATCTCGATAAATATATTTCTCGAAAACTTTGTAGGATTTCGATAAAACTATTTCGAAAAAAAATTCAAACTTATCTAATTTATACAAATTAGAAAGTATCCCAAAAGTCGAAGTGTTTTCTAACTTATACAAGTAAGACAAACACTGAGTAATCCAAGTAACTTGAAGATTCGTGCTCAGGTAAGATCTCGATAATTTGGGGTTTGAAGATTTCGATAATTAAGGGTTTTGGAAAAGATTTCGATAATTAAGGGTTTGAAGATCTCGATAAAAGGAGAGTTTTCTAAAATCGATTAAAGCACTATGAAAACAATTTTTTGATCCAAGATTCTTGTACTTCTAGTCTTAAAAACACTAAAACATTAAGAAAGTTGAGAACTTTAAGATTTTTAAGACTATTTTTTTTCTTTTCGAAAAGATGTATAACCAAGTACAATTCGTGGATCTTGTGATTTATCAAACAAGTAACTAACTTTCTTGTGGATTTAGGAGTATAACACGAGCTTGTAAACAAAGCAATGATCAACACCTCAAAATAAACAAGAAAGAAGCTTAAAGAAACTCTTATACGTATAAAAATATATAGTACTCTTGTTCGAAACAACCCAAAAACACTATAATACCTTCTTCTAGCGATGATACCACTTGTTAGGTCATGATTTATATAACACACAATAGTAGAGATGAGATTAGAGAGGCGAGTTTGGATGATTATATGATATGAAATGAATAGGCAATAGTTTAGCTAAGATATCAAAATAACCAACACTTAAAATGTTTACATAAGGTCTCTATATATAGGGAAGGATTAGGGCAACACTCCCTTCCTCCCTTTTATTAATTTCGTGGGCTTTATAGGCCCATGGGCTTGCTACATAGGCCAAAGCATATAACTAAACATACAAGCCTTATAACTTAGCAACCTATTACAATATAAATGACCAAGACTTGAAATATGATTTAGAAGCATTCCCAATAGTAGATGATGATTTAGATGAAGAAAACGCCATCGTAGATAACATGAAAAATCTAGGGATCAATAATGTGAATGAAACAATAGAAACAGATGAAACCACCAACATTAAAGAATCTAGAAATCATCCTTTAGACAACATCATTGGAAATCTAAACCAAAGAATCCTTAGATCACAAGCTCAAGACAAAAGCAATTTCTTTTGCTTTGTCTCAATCATAGAACC
Source organism: Artemisia tridentata subsp. tridentata (assembly GCA_021014915.2). Classification (NCBI taxonomy): domain Eukaryota; kingdom Viridiplantae; phylum Streptophyta; class Magnoliopsida; order Asterales; family Asteraceae; genus Artemisia; species Artemisia tridentata. The sequence goes on along the minus strand of CP139509.1, from coordinate 131,101,106 downwards.
TAAGAACGTCAATGAAGCATTGAAAGATGAAAGTTGGATCATCGCAATGCAAGAGGAATTAAATCAATTTAAGTCTAATGATGTTTGGGAGTTAGTACCAAAACCTAAGTACGTGACCATAATAGGAACCAAGTGGGTATTTAGGAATAAATTAGACGAGAATGGAATTGTATCTAGGAATAAAGCAAGGTTAGTAGCACAAGGCTATAATCAACAAGAGGGAATTAATTATGACGAAACCTATGCACCTGTAGCTAGACTAGAGTCCATTAGGATATTACTTGCCTACGCTTGTGCCTTAGATTTTAAATTGTTCCAAATGGATGTGAAAAGTGCATTCCTAAACGGTTTCATCAATGAGGAGGTATATGTAGCACAACCTCCGGGATTCATTGACTTTGAGAATCCCGAGCATGTTTATAAACTCAAGAAAGCTTTATATGGTCTTAAGCAAGCTCCTAAAGCATTGTATGATAGGTTGAAAGCTTTTCTTATTAAACATGAATACTCAATGGGAATGGTAGATAACACTCTTTTCACTAAGAAGAAAGGATCAAACATCATCATCGTCCAAATATATGTCGATGACATTATATTCGGATCAACTTGTCAATACATGTGTGATGAATTCTCAAAAATCATGTATGATGAGTTTGAAATGAGCATGATGGGCGAACTTAACTTCTTCCTTGGACTTCAGATAAAACAATTAGAAGACGGAATATTCTTTAACCAATCTACGTATATTAAGGAAATGCTTAAGAAGTTTTGATTAGATGACACTAAACCTATGAAAACTCCCATGGCCACGAACACAAAGCTCACCAAAGATGAAGAGGGTGAATCCGTAGATAGCACTAAGTTTAGAGGTATGATAGGAAGTTTATTATACCTAACGACAAGTAGACCCGATATCATGTTTAGTGTCTGCCTTTGTGCTCGCTTCCAAGAAGATCCCAAAACTTCTCACCTTGAAGCGGTTAAGAGTATCTTCCGATACATTAAAGGCACTATGCACTTAGGATTATGGTATCCTAAGGGGACCGGCATAGAAACCAGAGTATATGCCGAATCTGATCATGCGGGAGATTATGTGGATCGAAAAAGTACTAGTGGAATTTTTACCTTCATGGGTTGTTGCTTAACTTCTTGGTTCTCCAAGAAACAAACGGCACTAGCTATCTCCACTACCGAAGCCGAATATGTAAGCGCTGGAAAGGCATGTCAACAAGTACTATGGATGAAACAAGCTCTCGTAGACTATGGCATCACACTTGACAACATCTCAATCATGTGTGATAAAAAAGAGCCATTGATTTAAGTAAAAAACCCGTGCAACATTCTAGGACAAAGCACATAGAAATTCGCCACCATTTTCTTAGGGATAATGTGCAAAAGGGCAAAATCACCATAGAAAAGGTTCCAACCGAAGAAAACATCGCCGATATCCTCACTAAACCCCTCAAAAGGGAACCTTTCTTCTATCTTCGTCTAGGATTAGGAATGATGGAACACATCTCTTCTTAAATTTACGTAAGTTTCTTTTCTCTATTCTGAGTCTAGGATTCTATTGAGCACAAAACTAAAATTAGGGAATTTATCTTCTACTTCACTTATCATTGAAATAATTCTTGCATAAGTAAAAACCGACTATAAAAATGTTTTCAAATGCATGAAAAACCCCAATTTCTCTCTCAAAATTTCTCACGTCTAGGAAAATCATATTTTCTTGCATTGTTAATACAACTCAAAAACGTTTTTCTCATGCATGCATAATAAGCTCAAAATCCTTGATCGGATCATGTAACTAATATATAATCCGACATGGAAAAACGAGCAAGATTGAACTAACGAGACTTTGGATTATCTCTTAGGTTTTCTTTTCTCTAGAGTCGAGATAATCACATCTCTACATATGTTTCATGTAGGCACACACTAGGAATATCTTCTTCTGAAGGAATTCCTGCCTTTCTGGTGGCGGTCCCTTATCTCCAAACGGTCCCCAATATATAAAGGACCGTCAACCTATATACGGGACCGTCCAGCCTTTCTTTTCTATCTTTATCCTCTTTTCTGATTTCTTGCTTTTGCACTCTTAATCATCTACTTGCTAGTCTAACCTACACTTCCCTTATTTCTTAACCATAATTTGAATTAGTAAAACATAAAATGCATGCTTTGCCTAAGATAGCACTCTCTTCTTCTATTTAAACCTTCATATTCTTCCCTAAATCTCATGGCATAACGTCTTCTTCCTCCTTCCTCACAATGTCATCCCCTAGAAAACCTAGAATGTTGGTCAAACCCATTTGGAGGAAGAAACAAAGTCTAGGCAATTTCATGAACAACTCCACCTCTTCAAACAATCACAATCCAAACTTCAATTCAAAACCTACACCTTACAAAGAAGCATCCTCCTCATCCTTCTCCTTCTTTGCTTCTCAACCTCAAAATGAGTCTCCATCCATTCACAAAGAGTCTCCTAACCTTACTCCTCAAGGTCATTCATTACCACCACCATACCCACCTCAAGTGACAAATCCCAACTCTTTACATTCCATCAAAGCTCAAGAATTCTCCAATCTTGTTGACTTGAACCTTCTGAACATCATTCTCTCCTAAAAGCTTCATCCTCCAACCATGCTTCATCCCTCTCTTGACCAAGTTGATGCCCATGGAGGCTATTGCGTTTGTTGCATTCACAATCGCAACCTTTTTCAAAAGCTCAAGAATTATCTTAACTTCATCACATCTCTTCTCTTGCCACCCGGCTTTCCACCACCTTCGAATAACACTCTTTCACCACCTTTTCTCCGCAAATCTTAGACAACATGCATGCTCTACAATAAAACCGGACTTAACTTTGAAGACTAGACTAGGACTAGGACTAGTAATGTAGGACTTTGTTGTAATGGTCATCCTTATGTATGACTTTGTTCATGATTTATGAATGTTTAACTTTATGCATGCTTATTCAATTCTGTCTCCTGTCTAACCCACTACTGGTGGTCCCTAAAATACCTGGCGGTCCCCAATATATAAGGGACCGTCCAAGCATTTACAGGACCGTCCAGCTGCTTCTGCCTCCGATTTTATCCTCATTCTTTTTCTCATCTATTCTGTGTGTTGCATATGTATACTCTTGCACCTGTATGCTAACTTGTTTTTGTAGCAAAATACCATCGATCGATTCCCCGGTGCCCTCATCTAGGAGGAGCATTAAGCAAGGGGGAGTCTTGATACCGTCGATTTCTCTCCTCTCTACACATCGACGAAGCCTTTTTGATTCTACAAAAAGGGGGAGAAGAAAACGAAACTCATTAAAAACTTATTAATACGTAATTTTACCTAAAATTAGTTTATATTTTGTAATCATCAAAAAGGGGGAGATTGTTAATACAAATAATGTCAAAAACGTCATTTGCATTCTCCGGTCTCTACATGTTTTGATAATCATAAAATATAAATATACGTTACGTAAAATTACGCTTAACAAGTTCATAATCGAGAAAACTCGTCTCAACCATAAAATCACTTAAGGTATGAACAAACAATCTACCAACTTAGTTAAGTGATCAAGGAATTTATTTTTTTCTCTAAACTTCACATTTTTATGTGACAAAACATTTTTTACAAAAGTATTTTTGTAATTTTAAAGAAATGTTTTATTAAGAAAATAAATTTAAATTTCAAATTCTCCAACAACTAGTTTTCCCGCCTAAAACCAGATAAGTTTTTCACCAGATAAACTTTCACCACATCAGGACAAAAATTGGAGCGTCTGTCGGGACGGTCCCGTAAATAGGGAGACGGTCCCTTATATATAAAGGACCGTCCGACTTTAAGGGACCGTCCCCCCACTCCTCCTGGTGCCTATAAATACTGAACTGTTTCATACAAAAAAATCACCTCTTGAGCACTAAAACTTGTTGTCTTTCAAATTCATTCTAAATACACTTCCTTGATCACATTAAAGGGTTGTAAGTTGTTTACAAGTGATCACATCCATCCCTCCTCCAAGTTCAAGAGAAGAACGCTCGTATTCGTCAAGAAACGAAGTGTTGAAGAATAGTCCTTCACCTCATAAACCGTTGTTACGGATCTCTCCTCAACCTCCATTCTTTGTATCTTAATTCTTATGTGTAATCCGACTTGAGTGCAAGCTCGGTATTGTGTATTGTGTTGATTCGGACTAGGTGTTTGTTCGAATTGTGTAGCCACGTGGGCTTTTGTATAGATTGGTTCTAGCTAGGATTAGGACTCGACATTCCGCTTAGTGTCGTTAAACTTGGTGTAAGCATTGGTGTACGGTTTGTTCCGCCATAAGGGAGCGTGTTGATATAGTGTTTGTGAAACTCTCGAGTGTGAGACTCGAGGAGTGGAGTAGGGCGAAGAGTGAGCTTCGTAGCCGAACCACTATAAATCTCCGTGTCCTGGTTTGATCGTTTCTTTCCTTACCTTTACTTACTTGTTTATAATTGTGTTCATAAATTGTTGTATTGGTATCACATAAGATTCGAATGGAAAAGTATTTCAAAACAAACTTGAAAAAGATTTCTGAAAACGTAATTAAAACGGTGAAACTATTCAACCCCCCCTTCTAGTTTCTACAGCCTTTTTGATCCACGATTGAGAAAATATTACGCCGCGAGTCCAATATTCTAACTGATGACATCAAATAAGTACATATTATTAGCATCATTATCCCGTTTATATTGCTCATTTTATACTATTATGTGTGAGATTTGGTACTTAATCATTTACTTTTGTAAATCTCAGTAATATCGGAAGCAATTGGAGAAAGTTATGGAAAAAGATGTGTTTTGGAGCAAAAACAAAGATATTGAAGAATGCCTACTGATCAGACACTCAATATGGCGTATCAACTCTAATTAGATACGCCGTATCCATATACTTAGAAGAGTTCAAGACCTTGCCTGACTTTGATGCATACGGCGTATCCATCTTTGGGAATACGCCGTATATGAAACTTGGTCGATTTGAAGAATACGGCGTATCGGATTCTATGAATACGCCGTATAGAAGCCCTAGATGTTTGAAGACCAAGACGGGATTACATCGAATGCGGCGCATCCTATCCTTGACATACGTCGTATATGAGCCTTAACCGATAAATCAAGTGAAGAATCGAAGCCAAATGAAGAAATAATGTTTACGTAATAACTTTAGAAGATGCTTCACTGTTTTGGTCATAAAATCTTCATCCGGACTCCGTTTTAGTTGATTCAAGCGGCCACGCGAAGAGAAAAAGAAAATCTATCTGATTCTGAAGGAGATGCGGCGCATAGGATTTCTAGATGCGCCGTATCGGGGTCGTAACAGCAGACTGCATATTTTTGGTAAACTTGGAGGCTACTCTTCCTTACCCCTATAAATACCACAGCCCTATGGACGATTTTATTATCACCAGAAGGACCATTATCAGTGGGGAACAGCCCCAAATTGTCCCCAACACCTTCTCCATCCACCATTGAAGATCGACGAAGAACATCTCCATACTTATCTTTGTGTATCATTCGGTTAGCATAATAAATTTGTCTATGAATTTCTTATGTTTAATTTTTAATGTATACTCTATCTTTTGCTGAGATTATGGGCTAACACCCTTAGGTGTTAGCCATGTTTATGAAGTTTTATTAGTTTTTATGCTTGTGTTGATGTGGTTACTTTGTTATTGGATTGGGTGCTTATCGATAAAAACTCGTTTATTGCTTATAACTAGTAAAAGTCTGTGTAACTAGATTATGATCTTATTGGTTTAATTGCTGTAATTTAACTATCTGTAATTGTGGTTACTTTAATTGATCATAAGTGTAGTAATCCGAATCCTATATAGACGGCTTAGAGGGAACACACCGGAACCGTGCCTCATGCCACTATTAGGACTAGTAGCGCGTAATGCCAAACTAGGTTAGACGGTTTAAAGCAATAAGTTAGTATTGATGCTAGATAGGTCACTATGATCATGTCCTCTTTCCCACCACGATGGTAGGTTATTTAATCGTGACAGGATTGATAATCGGATTGGCGGCAAAACAATTGAATGAATTAAAACAAGTAGACATAAGCTTATATAACTATAAGATGGATTAGGCTTGGCTAACCCGTTCTTCCTTATATCGATCTATTGTTCCCTATCCTTAGTTTAGTTATTTACTTTCCCGTATTTAGTTTATATAACACACAATATCGTGGTAGCCTCTCAGGCTAAACCCCCTTACCTTTAATTGCTTTCTAGGATAGGATAGAATAGTTAGATTAATAATTAGAATACCTTTAGATCATTTTAGCTTTGCTCCTAGTGAACGACCCTTGCTTACTTAGAAACTATCTACATTGATCGGGTACACTACTCGTGAGTGTTTAGAGTCTATAGGTTAGTTCGGCAATAAATAAATTTAAAACTTGGTAGTTTATTATGGACCTAAAAAAACACATCAAGTTTTTGGCGCCGTTGCCGGGGAGTGATTGTTTAATTTGATTTATTGGTATTTTAGTTTTTATTTGTTTTCGTTAGTTTCTGTGTGTTTTTGTCATTCTGTGTTTCTGTCTCAGAAAGGCAATACGGCGTATTCTTGTCTGTGAATACGGCGCATCTGTCTGATTTCAATACGGCGTATTCTTGTCTGTGAATACGGCGCATTGACGTTCTGCGACAATTTTTTTTAGTTTGTGTGATTTTTTTTAGTATTATATAATTTGAAAAATCTGTTACAGAAAGCTAATACGGCGTATCCATTGTCTGTTGGATACGGCGTATTATCTTGTGTCGATACGGCGTATCCATTGTCTGTTGGATACGGCTATCGATTTTCTGTGACACCAAAAATATATATTTTTTTATTTTATTTTATTTTTTTTGTGTTTATTAAATTTTTATTAGTTTAGTTTTTATTTTTGTTTAGGTTACTGCTGTTCTTGGTTGTTTATCTTTCAGGTAATAATGATGATGGACAATCCGGACATAACTATGGAAGAATATCTTAGGCTTAACAAAGAAAGATCCTTGTGCAATAAAAAGGTTTACGATTGGGAAAGAGCAAGATATGGTGCACAAGTCATCAATGATAAAGAACCCACGATGGAAGAGTACTTATTATCAAAGCAGGAAGAGTCAGGGAAAGAAAGAAAGACATTGTCATTTAGACACACTTGGACTTTATCCAATGATGATGATGAAGAAGAATCATACGATTTTGGTGCAATTAGGTTTCCGGCAATAGTTATTGATGATGTTATTTCTCCGGAAGTTGCCCAAGATGAAGAAGAGTCACAAGTGTTTGATTTGAATGAAAATCCGGCAATTGTTTACAAAGAAGCTTATTCATCCGAAAGTGCTTATGATGAAAATGAAGATGAATGTGGAACAATGGTGTATGGTGCTATTACTTGTGATTTTTCACCCGAGTTGGAAAATATATTCTCATCATATCAAAAACACCATGATGATATTCCATCGGATGAAGATAATGAGTATTCTAATATTGAAAGTTTTGATTGTATTGTGTACGATTCCATACCGCAATTGCCACAACAAAATGAAATATTCATGCGTGGAACAAATGAGCCAGATTATGAGCCCACAAAGGATTTTGAAGAAATGTGGGATGACTTATTTGAGGCGGCTATTCGGGAAAAGGATGAAAATTACAACACCACTAGTTGAAGATGGAGACTCACAAGATGAATTGGAGTCACTTACAACAAAAAGTGGTACTAATTTATTTAATATTATTAATCCCGTTACTAATAATCTTGCTAGTTTTCCTAAACAGGTTGCAAAACGAAAGAATGATGAGGTGGAATTTACTACACCAACTAATGATGAATATAAAGCACCTGTTATCAACCCATTTTTGGTTGAAATAGAAAAAGAATTCAAGGATGAGCTGATGGACACGAACCATGATTGAAGAGGATGATTTCAATCCTATGAAGGATATAGAGGAACCCAAACTTTTACTCGCCAAAGACCCTTTCTCATCTTTTATGGAAGTCAAGGGACGCCTTACTACCAATAGAACAAACGAAGAAGAAGGGAGATTCATTGATCCTCAACATACTACTCTCTCACATGTAATGTTCATGTCATCCAAATTTAACAACCAAACCGGGTAAGGTAATGAACGAAGTACACATATTGCCAAGGTATTATCTTTACATATTCTATCCATCTCTAGTAGCAAATTTACACCGTTTTTGGTGCTTATTGCTACTATCACCCACACTTGACCGCAAGTGGGGGGAAAAACACCCTATTTCCTAGTAAATAAGGGTGGAGTCAGGCTCGTGACTCTAACAAAAACAAGCGCTTCTTGGGAGGCAACCCATGCTTGTCTTTTATTTTGTTTTTAGTTTATTTTTATTTTCGTATTTCTGTCAGTTGGTCAATACGGCGCATGCACTTTTAGTGGATGCGGCGTATTAGTTACAGGAAGTTGATGCGGCGTATCCAATATTCCATGGATACGGCGCATCGACACTCTGACCTGTAATTTTTTTCGTATTTTTATTTTCCTAACCAATGATTAACGAGATGTTCTCGAGTCTATTTTTTTCTGTGGTCTCTATATATTTATAGGTCTGGACAATTGAAGAGGTTGATGGACTCCCGCATTATATACGCTCGCACGTTTACATTGGAAGATCATACCGAGCAAATCTCAGGGGAGTTCTCCGTTCTAATTCTTTCTATCTCTTGTTTTTAATTTTAAATACAAACAACGAGGACGTTGTTTAACTTAAGTGGGGGGATGGAGAATTAGAACGTTACTTTTATTTTTCAAATATGCTTTAATCTATGCTTAATTATAAAAATTAAATTTTTTTAGCATGTTTTTGTTTAATCTAAGTTGCATAGCTGCACACATAACCTTATTTTCAAAAATTGTGAACTTATCAAAATTCACAAATCTATGAGTGTGCCGGTGACTTGTAAACTTTAGAACTTGGCTTGTATACTATTCGAGACCACCATAATGAGTATTATTGATATAATTGGAGTGACTTGTCTAACTTGGTAAATTTCTAGGATTACACCCAAAAAGCCTATAAATGTTATGTGTTATTAACTAACTACACTGGTTAGTTAACCCCCGTATAAACCCTTTGTTTACTCTCATTTTTAGAGTAAGATACCCCTAGAAAAACCCTCAGAGCCATTCCTTTCGTTTCTTACACCAATGTTATAATGTTTCGTTACACCCTTACACCTTAGCCTTCCCTGTAGATTAAAATCCGTGGTTAATTGCTTTAGGCAAAGTGTGTTTCCTTACATTACCTGTGTTCGCGTGCGTAATTCATTATCTTTGGTTGAGTCAGGAAATTGCACAATGCAATTGGTATGAAAGTAAATATTGTATATATTTGAGTTTATTTTTCGTGTGTTTACTACTTTCGCTATTACAGTTATTTCTGAAAGTATGAAGAGTATGGAAAAATTATCCGGAAAAATGGTGATAGTAAAGTTGTGAAATTTTACATATATATGTTGATGTAAAAAAAAAAAAAAAAAAAAAAAAAAAGAAAAAAAAAAAAAAAAAAAGGAAAAAAGAAAAAAAAAGAAAAAAAAGGAAAAGTTGGAAGTTTGTTTTAACCAACTTATGTAAAGTTTTGTATTAAGTGGTCGATATCACCACTATTTGTTATATATTATATTTATGGATTGAATGGGAGTTGGCCGTTATGGGAACGCCAACTAAGGTTTATTCTTTGATTGAGATTTTATTGAGTCTAATTCGTGTCTACAAAAAGCGTGAGTTTCAAGTGTCAAAGCGTGAGTTATTCAATGATATGAGTCTTATTCATGGGATGGTTGGGAAAGTAATTAACCACACTTAGGATTTTAATCTATTTGTTTTGTTTATTTTTCATTTTACACCAATTTATATCCCAAATATTATCCATACCCTATATTATTCTTTATCCAAACCTTTGATTTATTGAGATTAGGGATTTGAGCAATCTTAAGTATCGTAGTCGTGGATTCGGCTATGTATTTATGATTTTGTCGCCCTTTTTGATATAATATTATTGGTAAAGATTACTTGGTCCTATCTTTAGCCTATTCGAGTTAAGGAATTGAGCAATTGCGAGTATCGTGGTCGTGGATTCGATCATGTATTTGTAATTTTGTCGCCTTTTCTGGAATATGAGATCGATAGAGATTAAAAAGGATGATCAACCCTTAACCAAAAAACCCCTTTTTACCGCTTTAGACTTGTTACTCCTTAGCTTTAGTGGGGGAGATGTGTATCCTTGCCAAGCTTATGATAGAATATTCGTCACGACTGGACAGTTAAACGATTAGATTTGCTTTTATCGAAATATTTTATTTTGTTTCTAATTCGTTAAGTGTTTGGTTGTGCAATTATGATAAAACGAATAAATGCTTAATTGTAAAAATACATCCTATTTAGGATACATTTTATAAGTTTAAATCTAAGGTTTACTTGAGGACAAGTAAAGTTCAAGTGGGGGGATATTTGATGACATCAAATAAGTACATATTATTAGCATCATTATCCCGTTTATATTGCTCATTTTATACTATTATGTGTGAGATTTGGTACTTAATCATTTACTTTTGTAAATCTCAGTAATATCGGAAGCAATTGGAGAAAGTTATGGAAAAAGATGTGTTTTGGAGCAAAAACGAAGATATTGAAGAATGCCTACTGATTAGACACTCAATACGGCGTATCAACTCTAATTAGATACGCCGTATCCATATACTTAGAAGAGTTCAAGACCTTGCCTGACTTTGATGCATACGGCGTATCCATCTTTGGGAATACGCCGTATATGAAACTTGGTCGATTTGAAGAATACGGCGTATCGGATTCTATGAATACGCCGTATAGAAGCCCTAGATGTTTGAAGACCAAGATGGGATTACATCGAATGCGGCGCATCCTATCCTTGAGATACGTCGTATATGAGCCTTAACCGATAAATCAAGTGAAGAATCGAAGCCAAATGAAGAAATAATGTTTACGTAATAACTTTAGAAGATGCTTCACTGTTTTGGTCATAAAATCTTCATCCGGACTCCGTTTTAGTTGATTCAAGCGGCCACGCGAAGAGAAAAAGAAAATCTATCTGATTCTGAAGGAGATGCGGCGCATAGGATTTCTAGATGCGCCGTATCGGGGTCGTAACAGCAGACTGCATATTTTTGGTAAACTTGGAGGCTACTCTTCCTTACCCCTATAAATACCACAGCCCTATGGACGATTTTATTATCACCAGAAGGACCATTATCAGTGGGGAACAGCCCCAAATTGTCCCCAACACCTTCTCCATCCACCATTGAAGATCGACGAAGAACATCTCCATACTTATCTTTGTGTATCATTCGGTTAGCATAATAAATTTGTCTATGGATTTCTTATGTTTAATTTTTAATGTATACTCTATCTTTTGCTGAGATTATGGGCTAACACCCTTAGGTGTTAGCCATGTTTATGAAGTTTTATTAGTTTTTATGCTTGTGTTGATGTGGTTACTTTGTTATTGGATTGGGTGCTTATCGATAAAAACTCGTTTATTGCTTATAACTAGTAAAAGTCTGTGTAACTAGATTATGATCTTATTGGTTTAATTGTTGTAATTTAACTATCTGTAATTGTGGTTACTTTAATTGATCATAAGTGTAGTAATCCGAATCCTATATAGACGGCTTAGAGGGAACACACCGGAACCGTGCCTCATGCCACTATTAGGACTAGTAGCGCGTAATGCCAAACTAGGTTAGACGGTTTAAAGCAATAAGTTAGTATTGATGCTAGATAGGTCACTATGATCATGTCCTCTTTCCCACCACGATTGTAGGTTATTTAATCGTGACAGGATTGATAATCGGATTGGCGGCAAAACAATTGAATGAATTAAAACAAGTAGACATAAGCTTATATAACTATAAGATGGATTAGGCTTGGCTAACCCGTTCTTCCTTATATCGATCTATTGTTCCCTATCCTTAGTTTAGTTATTTACTTTCCCGTATTTAGTTTATATAACACACAATATCGTGGTAGCCTCTCAGGCTAAACCCCCTTACCTTTAATTGCTTTCTAGGATAGGATAGAATAGTTAGATTAATAATTAGAATACCTTTAGATCATTTTAGCTTTGCTCCTAGTGAACGACCCTTGCTTACTTAGAAACTATCTACATTGATCGGGTACACTACTCGTGAGTGTTTAGAGTCTATAGGTTAGTTCGGCAATAAATAAATTTAAAACTTGGTAGTTTATTATGGACCTAAAAAAACACATCACTAACGCTCGTTAGTTTTGCCAGTTATCTCGATCCTCACGTCCAGGTCACCTGAGGGCACTTTGGTCCGATCACTTTTTGGTACTTTCCCAGCTACCATCTGACTACTTGTCACGTCACTGTTCCTGCTCATTAAATCGCCCTTTTTCAACACATTTTCATATAATTTCTCTCACAAAAAACATCTCACAAGTTCTCTCAATTGCACACAGTTAAACCCCAATCTTTTCCCCAAATTTTGGATCGTAATTTTTTTATGTTTCTTTCACAAAATGGGTACTATTAAATGGAAGATACAAGGTACAGACTTAATTTTCGATGATGAACATCTATATGAGAATGCAAAGGAGGATTATAGTAAGTGTCGTATATTGGTTTTTATTTTATTTTTGTTTTAATTTTGTTCGATTAGGTATAAAATGGTTGACAGTTTTATTGATTAGGTTCTAATTATGGTTTGACTTTTTGCAGAAGATCTTCTTACTGTCTTTACAATGAGGATACACCATGGTGGTGAGTTTCACTTTTTTCCTGGAAGGGTATACCGTAAGGGTAGGAAAAGTATTGTTGATATGGTCGATATTGAAACGTTCTCGATTCACGAGTTAGATGATATAGTTCAGGACCTGGGTTGGACAGATAGAAAAATAATGTTTTATAACTTTCTAGAACCTGGTAAGAATCTTGATGTTGGCTTGCATTCATTATGTAGTGATGATGATGTACGTTATTTAAGTACGTTTATAGGTGAGCATAAGGTCATTGAAGTGTACATAGAACATGTAGTGTCCAAAGTAGGAACTTACTTCAAGCCAAAGCAGGCAATGGGTCTTGTTCTTAATGAAGTAGATGAGGACAATGATGTTGGTCCTAGTAACCCTAGTCGTATTGGTAGTAGTACTTCTAGAAGAAATCAATCTAAGAGGCTACTGTTGGAATATGTTATTCCTGAGGAGGCAGAAGTAAGTGATGAAATTAGTAGGTTTACTGAGTTACCTAATGAAGAGCCAAGGGTGAATGAAATACCTACTCAAGAGTCTAGGTTTACTGAGTTACCTACTGAAGATGCAAGGGTAAATGAAATACCTACGCAAGAGTCTGAGTTTACACAGTTACCTGTTAAAGAGTCTTATTTTCCAGCTTTAGATGCAGAACTAGATGAGCTCGATGGGGTATTTGGTAGTATTAACTTAAGTCAGTTTGGAGATAATGTTAGTCAGGAACATGTAGTTGAAGCTTCTTTGAGGGTAGAGGATTATGAGCTAAATGATATGGTTGTTGATGATAACGTGAGGGTAGATCAAAATGAAGAAAACATTGATAATATGGATCATATGGTTGTTGATGGTCATGGTAGATTAGAGGAAACTAATGATCAAGTGAATGCTAATAATGTAGGTGTTGATTATGCGGGTATAGAGGAAACTAATGATCAAGTGAATGCTAATAATGTAGGTGTTGATCAAATGAATGCTCCTATAGGAAGTCCTTATGATGATGTGTATTCACCACGTGGTCTTTTTGAGAATAACGATGATGATGAGAGTTATGTTTATGATGCAGACAGTGAGGAGGATACTGAAAGTGAGGAGGATAATGAGGTCTTTTATGATGAGAATAACGTTATACATGAACCTCATGTTGATACACGTTATTGTTTTGGTACTTCACTTGATAATGAAGCTCCTGATCTTTTGTCAACTTTAAATAAACAAGTTCCAGATTCCATGTTTGTTGATACTGAGTTAGATGTTGTTGATAACGAAGAATTTGATAGTGAATATGAGGATGACATAGATACTGATTTACAACAGAAACTTAGGCAGTTAAGAAAGGACAAAGAGAAAGATGACTTTATAGTTAAGAAGTTTGGGTTTTTTGCAGGACAAAGATTTGGTACAAGTAGGGAGATAAAAGATAGAGTTTACATGCATTCCATAGAAACTAGAAGGAAACTGAAATTGGTAAGGAATGACAAAGTTAGAGTTAGGGCCAAATGTGTTGGTACCATCCCTGTTTTTGACCTTAATGATGGGCCTTGTGTGGATGGCCCAAGTCAGTCCAGTGGTCCAAAAACTAGGTCTAAGTCAAAAGTTGCTTCTGCAGACAAAGACAAAGGAAAGGGAATAATTGAAGATGCTATAAATCAGTGTTGTCCATGGGAACTTTATTGCACTAAAGAATTAGGTAAGGAAACTTGGGTATGCAAGACTCATAGAAGTGAGCATTTATGTCTACAGACAAGGGACATTAAAGCTTGCAACTACAAGTTTAGAGTCACTTCAAATCATGGATGAAGTATCAGTGGATCCAGAAATTTCAACAAAAGCAGTTCAAGATGCACTTCAAAAGAAATGGGAAGTAAATGTTTCTCGGATGAAGGCATTCAGAGCCAAGGCAACAGCTTACAAAATGATAATGGGTGATCACAAGGGTCAATATTCTATGCTAAGAGGTTATGTTCAAGAGTTGATAACCCAAAATCCTGGAACCACAGTCAAATGTCAAGTAGAAATTCCTGAAGATCATAACAGTCCTACTAGAGTATTCAGGAGAATATATATCTATCTTGGTGCATTAAAGCAAGGATTCAAAGCTAGTCGAAGGGAACTATTGGGGTTGGATGGGGCTTTTATAAGTGGCCCATTCCCTGGCCAATTGTTAACAGCTGTGGGACTTGATGCTAACAGTGGCATCTATCTAGTTGCTTATGCCCTTGTTGAGGTTGAATGCAAAGATTCGTGGGTGTGGTTTTTGAACATGTTGGGGGATGACCTAGATCTATACAGAAACTCTAATTTTACTTTCATATCAGATAGACAAAAGGTACAATACAATATTATTATTATTATTTTTTAATTATTCTATCTGTCTTTTAAGTGTTCAAATTTTATTACAGGGTATCATTCAAGCAATGAATGAAGTGTTTCCAAGCGCAGAACATAGATTCTGTTTAAGGCATATCAATGAAAACATGAAGAAGCAATGGAATGGACTTGCTTACAAGCAACTGCTATGGAGGTGTGCTACAGCTACAACAGTTATTGAATATCAAGCTGGAATGAAAGCACTTAAGGACTTATGTATTGCTGCACATGACTGGTTAGCAAATATTCCACTAGAACATTGGTCCAGATCACACTTTTCAGGTAAATTGAATTAGCTTATGTGATTTAATTATCATGATGTAATCAATTAATTCCTTACAAGAATATATTATTTTTGTATGTAGGAAGTGCTCATTCAGATGTGTTACTGAATAACATGTGTGAAGTGTTGAATGGTAAGCTTGTCCTTGGTAGGGATAAATCTATTATCACTCTGTTAGAGTTCATCAGGGAGTACTGCATGAAAATAATTGTGAATGTTCAGAAAGCCATTGACAAATGTCCTGGTCCTCTAACCCCTACTGCAACAATTATGATGTCAAAAATCAAAGAAGATGCTAGTAATTATAAAGTTGTGTGGAATGGGGAACAAAAGTACCAGGTTACTGGTTGTTTTGGGGAACAATGTGTAGTTGATATTGATAGAAGGACATGTAGTTGTAGGAGATGGGAGATTACAGGGATTCCATGTAAGCATGCAGTTGCTGCAAACTGGAATATGGCTGTCAATGGCCATCCTGTTGCAATACCAGAGGCATGGACTGATAAGTGTTATTGGTTAGAAACATGGAAAGAAGTTTACAGTTTCAAGATACAACCACTGAATAGGAAGGCACACTGGAAGAAATCTCCATGTCTTACAACACTAACTCATCCACATTATCACCCTCAAGTAGGTATGCCTAGGAAGAAGAGAGTCAGAGGAAAAATGGAGGACACACCATGTGTTAGCAATGGGAAGTTGAGTAAGAAAGGGAGAAATATTAAATGTTCTTCTTGTGGAAACGTGGGTCACAATAAGCAGTCATGTAAGGGTCAAGGTGGTGCAACAACTTCTGGGTCAAAAAAGACAAGCAAAGGAAAAGGGAAAAATGTTCAAGATTCTGGTGGTGCATCTGCTAATTCAAGACCCCGAAAGAAAGTCAGTTTTTGTTTAGATGATGACATACAAGGTTCACCATCTGCTGGTGCAAGAGAAGGTAATAAATGCTTAGACTTATTAAGTTGTTATTTTTTTTATTTTTTTTTTATTTATTTATTTATTTTTCATTTGTTACCAATTTTTATGAATGTTGATAATGCAGTTGGAAGAAACACTGCTGGAAATGACAGTCATCCTGTTGCAAATCAAAGTGGTCAAAGGTCAGTGGATGGTGGTGCAACTCGCCTTGACTCAGGTGCATCTGCTGGTACAAGACAAAAAGAAAGTCATCCTGCTGCAACTCCAAGTAGTCAAAGTTCAGTGGTTGGTGATGCATCTGCAAATCAAAGTGGAATTGCTAGTGGAAGTAGAAGTCCTTCATCACCAAGATGGAACAGAAGTGCAATAAGGAATGACAGATTTGGAGCTAGTGGAATAAGTAAAAGAGTTGGAGCTACTTCACCAAAAAAGACTTGAGCAGGATTACATTTGTGTTTGAAACTTATGTTAGATGTTTGAACATGTTTAAGACTTGTTTTATTTCTATATGTGGATATATGTTTAACAGTTGGTAACTATGGTAGCCAATTGCAATTTTCAAGTCATTGCAACTTGTTGCATTGACAATATGCAATTAAAGTCTTTTATGACTAATATTCTATATGTTTAGGCCATTGTTTTGGTGCCAATTACTTGCATTTGCCTTTTGTGATTGAAAAGATGCAAATTGTTAACACTATTTTAACCAAAACAAAGTCAACATGCTTTAAAAGTTCCATTAACTTGGTTTTTAATATGCAAAAACCTATGTGTTCAAAACAAGTTTTGTATGCAAAACTAAAACAAACTTAGCCCATAGACCAACTGGTCAACTACAAGTTTTTAACCAAAGCAAATTCAACAAGCTAAATATGTTCTATTATCTTGGCTTTTAAAATGCAAACTTAACCCACTTAGATAATGGTCAACTACTTATGTTTACCCAAATCAAAGTAAACAACGAAAAGGTACTAGATTAAGCAATACATTAAACAAATAATAATGAAAATTTCGCAACTGAATCAATGATACCATTGAACTAAGATTTCATAACCACCAAACAATTACACCGGTGATCAAATACATCAGATTAACAAAAAAAATCATGACCCATCACCTACTTCTTTCCCACTGCTAACTTATACTGCTTCACTTGAAAAATAACACGAAAAGTTTAAAAAAAAAAAAAAAAAAAAAAAACCATCTTAAGATAAGGTATTTCTTCATTTTAGCATCTTCACGTCTTGTATCATCTAGTGTAGCTTGGATAGCATTCCTTAACCTTAATAGACCGGGGATGATTGTAACTGATCTTGCACATATAGGCGGATCGTACCAGTCAATAAAGTCACAACAACCATAGAACCTACGTCCTGGATTTCGATTGGTCCATGATGTGCGAAGTACAGCGGTTTTTCCACACCAGCACTGTACCATTTTTTTTTCTTAAGCTTTTGGGGAAGAAATAAATATAGCTTAGGAGTAGAGAGACGGAGTGATGGAAATATTTTAGTGAAAAGAAAAAAGTGTGGAATACGCTTGCATGCAATCGAGATGTGTAAAAAATGTATCGATATATGTAAAAGCAGGTACACGTGTGTGGACAGGGAGTAAGTGAACACTAAGTGAACAGTAACCTGACAAAAGAGGCGGTGTGTCAAATAAGTACCAAAAAGTGATCGGACCAAAGTGCCCTCAGGTGACCTGCACGTGAGGACCGAGATAACTGGCAAAACTAACGAGTGTTAGAATTTTGGACTCGCGGCGTAATATTTTCTCGATCGTGGATCAAAAAGGCAACGGTTAGCGTTTTTGGATGTCGTATGAAATCCGGCATAAGTTTAGGGACCAACAGTGTAATTTACTCTAATAATAATAATAATAAAGAATGAAGGGGAGGCATTTTAGTAACTTCATAATATCAAGATGAGGGTAGTATAGTCATTTTGTATTATTTAACTAGTCAAACTAACAGTCAATGAAGATTTAGACCAAACGCGAAACAGGTGTTCACTTTTAGACTAACCCCGAATAACTTTTAAAAAATTTCAACTAAAAATAAAATACCCGGCAACCCATAAGAACCAAAAATGTAGTTAACTCTAAACCTTTATAAGAAAGGAGCAATTGCATATATATCCCTCCAAAGACTAAATGTCACAACCGGTAATTTTTAAAAGTATTTTTATACCGCATTATGTTTGAAAATAAATATTTAAGACCTGAGAACCATTTTTGGAATATACTGGGAATTATTTGGGAATATTATTATGTGATGTGAGAAATTCTCCCGTGAGATGTGAATTATAGCACAACGCGTACCGGCACGAGTCTAGACCTAATATACGTTCATTTATTTGATCTGTGACATTTTGAGCAAAGATAGTCGTATAAATAGTCACTTTAATTGGAAAAATGATTTTAAAAATAATGGCGCAAGTTTTGAAGTCTCGAGAAAATTTTACGGAGCTTAAATGAGCCTCGAGAGTCGTTTATAGAAAAGATAAAGAAAAATGGCACATTTGGCCCCTCGTCTAAAAGTTACCGTCCGCCCCCTCCTATTTAAAAAAGTGTCAAAAACGAGATTGAGTTCTATATATCTTATCAAAATGGATTTTAGGGTTTCATTTGTTTTGAGCAACCCTAGCCGTTCATCTCCTTGTTAAGTCGCCGCCGATCAAAAATCCGGCCACCACCACCGTGATATCACCACCACCTAATCGTTTTAGTAACAAAACCACCCTCAAATCTTGTTTTGTTTCGCGTTAAGGGTTAACACCCGCTTCTGTTTTGGTTCGAATCGCTCCACCGCCGTCTCTTTTGATCGTGTTTCGTTCGTGGTAAGTAACAAACGATCAAGTCGTTTATGGGTTTGATGAAACAAACGATTTACCCACATGGTAAATCGTTTGGTTTTATAAAAACGAGTTGAAATGAATCAGTTGTGAAAATAATGGGTATCATCATGTCGGTTTCGTTTGGTTTGATTTCGAGCTTGTACTCCTTCTTTTTAGCTTATATCGAAGCTTATAGCTTCCGGCTTATTTCGTTATTTATGGTCCGTTTGGTTAATAAGCGTCCGTTTGGTTTTGTTGTGGTGAAACGGACTTGTGTCCGAGTTGGTTTTGATTGGGTTTGAGCCGGACATGAAATATGGTCCGTGTAAGTTGTTATTGTCGTGTGATTCACCACTCGTCCGTTTGGGTTTGTCGCTTGGACTACGGTCCGTAGCATCGTTTTTGGTTGACACGGCCAAGCCGTGGCTCGTTGTCTTTTGTCGCCGTTTGGTCTCGTGGTTGTAACATTTAGCCGAGACTATAAGTCTCGGCATGGTAAGTTATTCGTCTCATTAGTTTAATACTTGTGGCCGATGTGGTATTTTTAGTTAGTAGCCGATTGTGATGTTTGGCCACGACTTGGACTAGCCGAGACCACATGGTCTCGGTGTGGACCTCGTTCGCCTACATATGTGACTTGAGATTGATTACTTGGACTTGTGATTATATTATTGACTTGGTTGACCCGGTATTTGAGACCGAGGGATAGTTGGTTTGTATTGGGTACGGGTTCAAATTGATTGGCCCGAGAGAATTGATATTGTACTGTGACTATAAATGGAAAATAACTCGTGAACTAAACTTGTGTTTTGACACAATTGGACAAAACAAAAGAAAAAAAATAAAAAGAAAAGTGATAAATGATAATTTTTTACTAAATAAATATAATAACAAAAGTGAACTTTTAAAGTATATGGGTTAACTTTTGAGTAAAAACGGAAAACACGAGGGTTATTGGATATTTCGAGACACGTTACCCGTGGAATATCGTATTTGGATTTATTAGAGTTTTAGTTGGATTATTATTGGAGTTACGGATTGGTTTAGCGTTAATAGACCCGACCGACATGGTTAGCGGACTTATTGGGTTGACGAGCCCAATAAGGGCACGGTAAGAGTGTTGGAGGAATATATTAGCGTGTGACTCATCCTTATGACTTACAATTTATTTGCGATGTGTAGGTTTGGCTTTGGATTAATAAGCGAGACGAAAGAATTATTGGACTTATCGGGTTGACGAATTCGATAAGGATCCAATAATTCGTCCGGATACCTTATTAAGCTTTTAGCTTAATCATTTGGACCTTTGACCTTTACCGTGTATGAGATTGACTTGATAATTGATTGATAGTCGGATTACTTGGGATTTTGCAACACCGAATTTGAAACATATACTTTGACTTGGGATATTTTGGACCATTGGAACAGGAAACGGACATAGTACATTAGACTCGTAATGAATTTAATGTATTCGATTCGCAAAGGGTAAACAATGAAAATAGTGTCTAATGGACAATAATATTTATAAATACTCATTGTCTAAATTACCTTGGAAATTGATCTCTAATAAAGTCTTTCGACTTGGACACATTTAGTGAATGAACAAGTCATGAAATTTTGTATTAAACTATGAAACGAATGTGTTTTATGTAAATAAATGGGATTAAGGGAAAATACTGACGATTACCAATTTACTCATCTCATTTGATAGGTTTATTGTTCATTATCTCTTTGACTTCTCTTCGTCATTTCTTCTTGACTCTAGCTCTCGTCACTATTATTCGCGGCGATTCCGTTGTTTGCTTCCTTTTTGGCGTGTGTACTCTTGAGTTCGTGTCTTCTTACCGTTACACGAATGATGATACCAAACTCTTTTAAAAAGGCTAAAACGAGATTTTCTTTTGGAAATAGAATTGGTTTATTTTGGAAATGGAATTGGTTTATTTTTTGAAATAGAATTGGTTTATTTTTGGGAATGGAAATAGTTAACTTTTGGAAACTCTTGCGCATTTGAATTCTTTTATGGGATATATTTTGAGACGAGTCTTTATATTATTAGGTCGTGCCGAGTCCGTTATGCCGTGAGATCCTAGTTGCCGTTGTGCTATACTACCCTTGATTTGTTGTGTTTGTGCATTGCTTGATTAAGGTGAGTTTCATAGCCCTACTTTTACTCTTGTTAATGTTTTATTGAAACTTGGGGTGAGAAAACATGCAAAACTGTTTTGGATGGACCAAATGTTACTTTGTGATTTTGCTATGATTGCTATGTTAGCTGGCTAAGGTTATTTGTTTATATGTCGCATCTTATGCGTGATTATTATTATATGTGCCGCAGCTAGTGCGTGGTTATTATTATATGTCGCACCTTATGCGTGGTTATTGTTATTGTTTGGCACACTTTAGTGTGCGGATGATGTGTTGGTTTGTGACTTAGTCCAGCGTAGCAAATATATGTGATTTGGTCCAATGTTGATGCCTTATGATTAAACCTATGAACTCACTAGCGTTAGCTGACCTTTTAGCATGTTTTCTCAGGTAATTGATGATGAAACTGTTGAATGTTTATGTGTTGGAGGCTTGGCAAGCGGCATGGTGTATGGATCAATTTAGACTCTGATAACCTGTTTGGGACCTATCTTTATGTTTTTCTTTTGGGCTTACTTCCGCACTTCGAATAAATGTAAACCTTAAATGTTGGATTTGAAATGTTTTATTTAAGACGGATGATGTATTTCCGTTTCCTTATGCTTGTGTTGTGTACCAATCCCGAAGCACCCCAATGCTTGTTTTGACTTCCGCTGAACCGAAATTTGGGGGTGTTACTGATAACGCTCAAATTATGCATGTTTTTAGTAGTGTTATCCGTGCTTTTGTGTATGTTATTTGATTATATTTAGATGCTTTTGTTACTTAATCGTACCAAAGTATGTTTGCAAAGTTTATGTAGCCAAGTACAGAAAAAAGGGAAGAAAAAGTGAAAGAATGATGAATAAATGAAGATTCATAATCATACGAAGATTCCCGTGTCAAGATCCACACCAAAAGGCATTTCAAGAACGTAAGATCCAAGGACTCGACTTCTCAAAGTCCTAAGACAGAGGAAAGACCAAGTTAGGATGAAGAATAAAGAGCCACGAACTAGAAACAAGCAATCGGCAAGTCAAACGATAAAAACCCAATAAAAGTACCTGCTGAAGGCACCCAGCCGATCGGTCGCAACCCGCAACCGATTTGGCTGGGGAAATTATTGAAGACCAGCCGATCGGCTGGTGGCCTGACCGATCGGCTGGACTGGTCTGCTACAAATCTTATCATGAAGGTTCTACCTTGTACCATTCGATTCCAGGTCCTTCCTACATTGTTTCTAGTCCCTTCTAAGCTGCTTGGAGGCCAAGTTGAAGTATTAATGACCATTAGCTTTGAGAGTAGTATAAATAGAGACATTTGCACTCATTTGTAATCATCCAACTAGGGGTGTTATCGGGTCGGGTTATCGAGTTGTCAGGTTTGTCGGGTCGGGTTGAGTCGGGTTTTGAGTTTTTAAAAAGTGACCCGCAATCCGACCCGATAAGAAACCGGGTTATCGGGTTCGGGTGTTTATCGGGTCGGGTTAATTCGGTTCGGGTGATTCGGGTTGTCGGGTTGCAAGATCATTCAAATTCAAGTTCAACACATACACTTTTAAACAAAGAAAATACTGTGAATAATCACTTTGTGCGCAATTACATTTGACAAAACCAACAAATGAGAATACAAAAAAGTACTTAAATTATATATATCATCATACTACTGAATCAGTATGTTCGACTGAAGACATTTTCGAATAATGCATTCCTGACATTATGAAACTTGAGAGTTCATATGTGTTATTTAAATGGATTATGTAGCTTGACATTAACTAATTGTATGCCATTGGCTTTTTGGCTGTTGTACTTCATAATATTTCTATGTGGCCTTAAGTAATCTCAATTAGTTTGAAGACAAAAGATGGTCCATTTGACTTGAGTTTTTTTTGTTAACATTTTTTTGGTTCCTGAGTTAAATGTAACTTCTTTTTTTTTAGCATATTTAACAATTACACTTGATTTCTTGGTTTATTAACAAAGTAATGATTTTACGAAAAAGTGAAAGAAGTATACTTTATATAATAACTAGAGTAAATACTGCAGTTTTTCATTGCTAATACAGTTTCATAGTTATGATTCTTGATGCATATCAGATTTTTTATAACCTTATTGGCTTATTACATACCACACTTGCATCTGAAGCAATCACAAAGAAAAAAAATAAAGCAAATGCAATTATAACTCTGTCTGATCTAACATGTAACAAATTAGAATCAACATCCCATTCATCCGGACTTCACTGTTGACCCTAAATAGCATTTTGGGGTCTTATCGGGTTGACCCGATAACCCGATAAGAAAAATAATTCAACCCTAACCCGACCCGATAACAATATCGGGTTATCGTGTTCAGGTCAAACAAACCCGATTAGTTTTATTAACCCGATTAACCCGACCCTACAAGACCTTATCAGGTTCGGGTCGGGTCAACCCGACCCTATTGACACCCCTACATCCAACTATCAATCAACTCTCTAATCATCAAACCACTCTCAAATACTCTCTCAAAGCTCTCAATTTCGTCCTTAGAAGTCCAGGAAAGTTTGGAGGTCCAAGAAGTCAACATTTGAAAGTCAAACTATCAAGAAGTCATCACCAATACTTGGGGTATCATTACTCAATCATTTGTAATCTTATTTCCATCAATGTAAGACTTTTAATCATGTTTTCTAATGTTCAAAATTCTGAGTTTATGTTTATGTTTGCTATGAATGGCTAATACTTTTGTGCACTTGCTTAGATGAGGTTTATTACATAATGATTTGCTTATGATTGTGATAACATGTTTTAATTCAATTTCAAGTTAATTCTAAGATCCAATTATGCTTAAGTTTCATAGTGACATTTGTTAATCAAGTTTGACTAGTTGTTAGTAATTCTGAACGTCGAAAGGTTTATTGTTATTCAACTAGTCACAATCATTTGTCTATGAATGATTGTTTTTACCCATTATTCTTGATTAAACAAAGAAACTTAATTGTGATTGTAATAAAAATACTTTTGTTTATCAAATCGGATTGATTGAAAACCACCTCATAGGTCGAAAGATTAGTTGTTGACAATCAATTGTAACCTTTTTGTCTATGATCGGTTACCTTTTGTATTGACTATTTCCTAAGCAAATTTGATAAAACAAAGGAATGTTTTTGTGTTTAAGTTTGTGAAACTAACGTGAATCAAACTCATGAAACTTGAATTGATCTTGAATTGATTGGTTAAACTTAATGCTTGTTTTTATAAACTAAAATCTTGACGAATGTTTAACTTGTAAGAACAATAGATTAAAACACAATCTAATTATTATAATCAACATGTTAAAATGAGTTATCACAATCATACTTATCAAGAGTAATAAACTAGTCTAAGCAAGTGTAGTTTTAATCATTTTAATTTTCATCATCATCATTATTGCTTATTGTTGAGTACCTTTGATTTACTATTAGTAGATTTAATTACTTACTTCTCGATTCACACAAAAAATATGCAAACGATCCCGACTTACCATCATAATCTTTCTATAACGGACAAGTTCACTTGCTCGTATGTGTTATTAATAGATTCGGTAAATCATCCTTATAAAGTTGAAACTCGCACCGGTTGTACCACATCAGTCATACTAAAAATTGCATATGTATCCAACATATACTTAAAATTGCGCATATAACCTTCTAAAACAAAAAAAAAAATGTTATATATATATATATATAATATATATTATATATATATAAATATATATATATATATATCCAAATAGTTATTTTATATATATTTACAACCCAAAAATGCATGATAATTAAAATCTAAATACAAAATGACCATTATACCCTTTTTATTTATCATTTCTAATAATTAAAAATATATCATCAAACATTTTTATTTAAAAAAAAAAAAAAAAAAAAAAAAAAAAAAACCCCTTCACTAGGGGTGAGCATGGGGCGGGGTGGGTCGGTTTTATGGTAAAACCAAAAACCGAACCGTATATTTCGGTTTTTGAAAACTACAAATCGTTTGGTTTCAGTTTTTTTGGTTTTTATATTGAATCGGTTCGGTTTCGGTTTATATTCGGTTTTTCCCTACTTGAAAACAAGAAAGTTTTAATCTTATATAAAGTTTACGATTCCAAGTATTCATGCAAAAATATTTAAACATATTTCAATAATAGCATAATATCTAGCAATCCAAAGCTTCAAAAAAACATATGAAACAACCAAACATGAATCTAAAATAGTAAAATATAAAATGCATGTCTTTGCGGCTTTGCACTTTTCGTTCACAAAAACATTCAAAGAACACTATTGTTCGAAAACAAAGATATAATATCTATAAATATAACAAATTTGAACAACACTATTGTTTTATTTTTTTATCGATAAAGTTGTATACTCAAATTTTTAAAATTAAATAGCAAATCTCGTATATAGATAAAATTATATAAAAACATATATAAAGATGGGATGGGCCGGTTTTTTTTGTTCGGTTTTTTTTATGAAACCAAAAACAGCCCCAAAAATTCGGTTTTTACAAAATTCAAAACCAACACCATCGGTTTGTCAAATGGGGCGGTTTTTTCGATTTGAATTTTTCGGTTTTTACGGTTTCGATTCGGTTTTTCGGTTTTGGTGCTCACCCCGACCCTTCACTAAATACCAAATTGACGCACAAATATTGTATCCCATAAATTTTTAGTAACGATCATCCTTGTTATTATATATATATTTCCACATAAAGATATATATTTTATTTTTTTTTCAACACTAAAAATTGATTACATTAAGTATCCATGTTAAAGATCAGAAGTTTCTGAGGATTAACTCATTCGAGCGTATATCGTTAAGATTTAATTTTTAATTCATCAAAAAATTAGATGTGATATAACAAGATGTTTGATGTGGACTCGTGTACGGTCTATTTTTTAATTCATTCAACTATTACGGAGTAATTTTTAATGGGGAGAGTTATAAAGACGGGGCTATTTGGTTAGTTTAACGGGGTCTATGGGGCTAGGTGGTCCACTTGTGTACTTGTTGTCATTTTATGTTTTTTTGTTTTTTGTTTTGTTTTTTGTTTTTTTTTTTTTCTTTTTCTTTTTCTTTTTTGTATAGTTTAATGTATATGTATTTTTTTATTTTTTTTTGTATTTTGTTTGTGTAATGTTTTTTGTTGTGTTTATTTGTTATGTTTATATAATTAACGTCTAATGCGTTTTTATTTAATTAACACTAACAACAATAGCACGTTAAACGTTACCACATTATGAAGATTATTTACCACTGAAAGAGGACATGCATAATGTGGTGTGGTACCAAAGCATTTAATTCTCATGGGTTAGAAAAAGTAAATATTTATTTTTGCATTTAATTTTTGTCATGCACCTCTTTTTTTCGAAATTATTTTTTTTTTGAAATTAATTTTTTTCGAAATTAATTTTTTTTTCGAAATCTAAATTTTTTAGAAAAAATTTTTTTTTTTCGAAATTAATTTTTTTAGAAATTTTTTTTTTTTCGAAATTAATTTTTTTTTCAAAATTAAATTTTGTTTTAAATTAATTTTTTTTTCGAAATTAATTTCTTTAGAAAAAATTATTTTTTTTCAAAATAATTTTTTTTTAAATAATTTTTCTTTTAATAAAGATCATATGGTTGTAAATATCTGTTGGTTGTGTGGGTTTTTTACCGTTGGTTATAATCAATTAATACAGGGAATGTCTAACCAATGTTCTAAGGGCATTGGATAAGATTTGTTTTTTTGTCGTCTTTTACGTGGGCCCCTGTCACTTTTTAACTAAAAAATATTTGTGTTTGTCCATTTTTTTTGTCCCTAGTGTTTTTTATGTGGTTCATTGACTTCTTATCCAATGCCCTTAGGGCACTGGTTTGGTAGAGAGAATTTCAGAGAATAGAAATGAAGTAGAGAATAGAATTCAGAGAATAGAAATGGGTAGAGAAATTTAAAGTCAATTCTAGTGTTTGGTAACATGAGAAATAAACTCGAGAATTGGCAAAAAAAAAAAAAACTTTTTATTGAAAGAATTAGAACTTTTGTTTGTTGATTTTTAAAAAAAAATATTTTTTCTAAATAACAATTCTAAAAAATATATATTTAAAAAAAATATATTTTTTTTTAAATTATTATTTTTTTATTTTTTAAAAAAACTTATTTAAAAAAAATTATTTTTTTTAAAATTAATTAAAAAAATTATTTAAAAAAAATTATTTTTTCTAAATAACAATTCTATAAAAAATATATTTTAAAAAAATATATTTTTTTAAATTATTTTTTATAAATTTAAAAAAAAAAAAAAAAAAAAAAAAACTTATTTTATAAAAAATTTATTTTAAAAAAATTATTAATTTTTTTTATAAAAAATACATTTACGTAAATCGGTTTGCAACTAAAAAAAAAAAACAAAAAAAAAAAAAAAAAAAACTTACAAAGTTCCCCTCATTTCTCCCATTTCCTCACTAAAAGTAGTGGAAATGAAACTCAAAAAATTACACTACCAATTCTCCACCAATTCCCCACAATTCTTCACATTTTTATTTCTCTAACATACCAAACAAGAGAATTCTTGAGAAATCTGAGAAATCTATTTTCTCCGCCCTTTTGAATTCCCAGCCTACCAAACAAGAGATATTTGTTGAATTCCTTTTCTCTTGGCCCATTTCTTTGTACCAAACATGCCCTTAGGGCATTGGTTAGACATTCCCAATAGTATAATTCAACAATAGAAAACATTAGAACAAGCAAAAACAAGAACAATAATGAAAAATTATTTTGAAAAGTTAGTACAATCAAACGAATTATGATTTACCTGATTCAATTTAGAGTGTAGAGTTAATCTGTGGGTGGAGATTGTAATATAATTGGTGTAGATTGATTACTAGTTATAATGCCCGTGCACGCACTGGGTTTTTTCTAAAATTTTTAGTTAAGTATTATTATTGAGTGAAAAACAAACAATCTAACGTGTCTTAAATGGTTTTAATTGTTGGATTAAAAATGAGAAATCTTGAGTATATATGTTTTTCTTAATTATTATTTTTAGATAATGATTTTGAATTAAAAGTTTTCTTCCATTATTCAAGCAGAAGTCAGGTGGCTTAAACTTGGAGCCTTACGTCTAAGAAGTAAAGGAGGCCTGTTGCTATGTGTAAGCATATTCTTGAATATATATGAACATGGCTAAAATCATATTATTGTTTATTTGAATAAGCAGTGAAGATTAATGGATTTTGGAACTTAAGTTAATCATGTATTTTCTTTAGCTAAAAATGAAAATCAGTGGTACCATTTTACCCAAAAGGTTTGTTTTTCAACTACATCGTATGCATTTTGTTAATCCAAACACTTCCCTTAATTGTTGTATTAAAAGTTCACCACATTCCAACTTCAATTACAAAAAATAATAACAAAATCATGTACCCGTTGTTGTAAGATTACATAAGCAATATGCCATAACTAATGTACAACCTAGCAAATGTTTAACATGATAAATCTAAAACATTTCTACTCGGTGTTATATAAAATAACATGATGCAAAATCATCATCATAATCTAAAACATTTCTACTTATACATATATTACTATCGCATATAACTTATCTTGAATAAAAAAAGCATCCTTAAGATGTAAAAGTACACGATCTTTTAAATTAACCAAAAGATTCTTGAATAATTTCTGTAGCTATGATAAGTTGTGCTAACTTTATTTTGATATACGTATATTTTGGTGAATTATATTTTTTTTTTCTTTCGTGAAGTTAGTCATATCCCAAGTTACATACCCCGACGTTCATGACTCTTTCTTTATGTTAAGTAAATATTATGGAGACAACAAAGCCTAAAATACACAACAAAATTACCTTGGGTTTAGGGAGCTCGGCTCTGGAAATCATGAGGTGATGGGAAATTAGTTCCAGATGTACGAAGATTATGTCGCTTACAAAATATCACATCCCTCTCACCTCGTAAACTTTACAAACTATCAGCAGATACTTATACAATCTTTTTCACATTAATAAAAATTTAAGTGAAACAAATCTCTATTTGTTTATTTAAACCCCTCTTCCGCTTAGATACATTTACAGACTCTTCATTCTCTACACGTGTTGCATCTGGTCTTCGGCCTCTCGGAAACATTAAATCCTTGCACATGGTCTACATGCAATAAATGTAATCAAAATAAAAATCAAAATAGAGATCCGATTGATCTTTAATTAATATCATGGTTTACATGTAAATAAGTAAACAGGTGCTATATGTAAATACGTAAAACCAATCTGACATGAAACACTTATCTTTCTCTTGGTTGCACCTCAGTGGTTTTATATTTAAGCAACGTCTCTTCAGGATCACTACTTTACATTATATCCTAAATAGATATGAAACAACCATCAAATACATACCTTCATAATGTTCTCGCTGCTCTGAGATCCTAGAGTACTTCAACGATTTACATGTTTCAATGATTATAATGTATATTGACTTTAGTATAGATACACCAACAAATTGTATACTCCTCAGCTACCTTTATAGGACTTTTTAACAAAGATAGTCAGTTGGAGTTCATATTTGTAATAAGTATTTATTTTCATAAATGAGGACCTACACTACTTTTTTTTTTATTATAATACTTCATTTCTTATATTTGTGAGGTTATATGTTTTAAGAAAAACTATAGACACTTTTCTGTAATAGTGGTCTCTAATTGGTATGTTATTTGTTTAAGTGTTAGAGGTAATAGAAACATAACCCTGACCGACCCATTCATAAATAGATGGATTGAAACTACCCTATTTAATAGATCATCTCTAACATATATTATAATGCAGCAAGTCTAACATATAAATTATGCTAAAGAAATCTATTTTGAACATATGGGTTTCAACGTCAAACACAAAATGTCAGTAGGGAGTGTTTGGCACCAAAAATTTCTAAAGTGACAAACTCATTATGGCAACTCATAATCTACTTCTCCAAATTTTTTGTTTTGACCGACAACTAAAAGTAGACATTAAAGTGTTGGATTAGGTTGTATATAATACGTAATAATATTGAGTGGCAAAAAACATACACATAAAAGTAGATATTAAAGTATCAATTTATTAAAGTATCAATTTGTTAAACAGAACTAAAACAACCTTTTAGTTTACATAATTTCATATTTCCTACATATTCTATCTCCATTTTAGCTTTCATATTTTTCTAATCAAAATGAAAATCAAAGACAGAGTGAGAATAAAATAATTACCTTATCATTGTTGAGTTCTTGCTACACGTCCATATACTACATTTACTCCATAGCCCCATACATCTCGTCATTATTTGCAATTTTATGCAGTATGCTACATAAAAAAGGAAATAATGCATAGCCATTAGATAATAAGGCATCAACACACATTGATTTTGGGTTAAAGACCCCGCATGTGACAATGTCGACCCAAAATCAGAGAAATAAACTACTTATAATTATGGAGAAGTTAGATTATACATTTTGTTTGTTTAAAATACATATTATGAGTTATAGTTTCCCACACTTAAATCATGCCACATTTTTGCAACAATCCAGCCCAAAAACCAACTCAGTAGGTTGTATGAACTAAAAATTTATACACTGATTGGACCCATTTATCCGACTTCCTTGATAGGAAAATAAATAAGATTTAACTTGTTCTTTATATATTAAGACTATTATGATTTCTTTCCGGATAAAAAAATATTTTTCTAAGTTCTTTAATGCTTGAAAATCTTTTTACTAAAAATATAGATTTAGGTATAAGTCTGTAAACTTGGTGGTCATATGGCATAAACACAATTTTATAAAATTTTGTTAAAAGAGCAATGTAATTTGTTATTTTGATAAATTTCCCACATATTAAGTTATAACTAACCTGTGCGGAGTGCAAGCTGGAATTATGAGCAACGTAGTTATGTATGACTTCATGTGAAGGTTTGGAATCATCATGTTCCTGGATACTTGAGCATCGTTCTTGTCCTTCATCTTGAGAGTGACTTTGGAGGCTTCTTCTGACAAATTAAAAGAAATAACATCAACATAGTATTCGCATTTGAAAGAATCATATGCAAATCTATTTAGAAGTCCATGTTAGAAAAATGATAAAGAATAAGTCTACTAAGAGGACTGTTGAAGATGAAAAATAAGTGTAGTGTGACTGCATATTTGCCAACATAAGACTCTGCCACTACATAAAATGGACTATTTTGAAGTGTTTCATTTCTGTTAAATATTTTAGTCACCAATGTTGTTAAATCAGTTGCAACCTCCTCATCAACTTTGCCCAATAGCTCTTTATCCTTAACAATATGATATATACATACTAAGTTAATAGGAATACGGTCAAATGCTTATACCATAAATCTAACCATAGAGCTTGAAGGCACATATCCCAACAATTATGACAGTGGAAGCCTTAAAAGTAATCTGGTAAAAGAATGGGAGGGAAGAAACCTTCTCTTTTCCATCAATAAGCTTAGACATCAAATAACTTAACATATCTTTGTGTAAAATAAGTGAACATTGCCCTAAATTCAATTATTCACTTAAGGTAGAATATTAGTTTAACATAGCAATGTCTATAATATTACGGTTAATCCACCCATTTCACTACCTCTAAGAGAGACACGACATGCAGGACAAACCTGTTTCAAGAAAAAAAAATCCAAAAAAACTATGCAACTTTGAAAAAATATTACAGAAATTCATGTTAATATCATCCAAAATAACTACTCATATATTTGTAAGTCAGTGGTGTAGCAATGACTTTAAGTCGGATGATCAAAATATGAATAAAGAAGTGAAAGTATGTTGCTATTTATAGCAAAATGTCCTATTTATATAACCACCATAAAGTATAAAAGAAAATTAGCAGGTGAAATGGCAGAAAAGAGTATTTCATGTATCATCCCAGTGCGCATGCCGCCTTGCCCGCCGGTTGCTAGGAGTGCTATAACTTCATGAATAGTTTGTGGCAAATTACTACCTCCTGTGGCAAGCAACTCTTGTTGAAATAGTCAATCAATGTTAAACAAACAATCGAATTAAACAACTTTAGCCATGAAAGCCATTGAAATCATATGTGCAACATCAACCTATTTGGTTGAAAATGGGTTGATTTGTGGGGTGTTTTATATCAAAGGGGTCAAATAAAATGGCTTCTAGGAAGGGGTCACATGGTTTAAACGGGTTGAAGATAGCACGAAGTTTATTTTCTATGCCTAAAACCGCTTAAATCGTGTTATTGAAACATTTAGATTACTATTTCAACAATAATCATTAAATATCTTAAAACGCGGGACTTTGTCTTTGTGGGTCAACCTGGCCTGTCTCGTTTTAACTAATACTAAATAACGACCCTTTTCAACCAGATCCCATTTGACCCGTTAACAGTTAAAAAACAGCCACCCACAACAACCCTTGATGAGTGTCTAAATACTCATCATTTTTGTCTTATCTGAACTGCCAAAACATTCAAAAACACTCAGAAATGCATCAAAATACTGAAAATATCCCAGGGATTGTGTTTTATATGTTTTAAATGCAAAATGTTTAAAAATAGTTGAAAAACGAACAAAGTTTGCAAAATTGGCAGTTTCAGTCCCTCAAGTTTCAAAACTTGTCAAAATTAGTCCCTAAGCATTTGTTTTGTAAGAAAAGTCACCAAAGGTCCTTTTTAAATCATAAATTATCATATTTAGTCCTTTGGTGAAAAGTTTGAATAAATTACAAGTTTGGTCCCTGCACTTTCAGAATTTGCAAAAATGATCCCTGGGAAATATTATTTTTTTTGGAAACATCATGTATGGTCCCTGGATTATTGAAACATGGCAGGAATTACCCTTGGTGTATTTTGGAAGATGTGCAAGTTTAGTCCTCCAATTTTCAGGAATTGCAAGATTGGTCCTTGTGATTTAGCTACTATAACCAAACCGGACCCAAAATAAATAAACAAACCAAACCCATCCTTAACATTAACCCAACCCATCCCACTTATCCCAGCCCAATTATACCCTAAACCCGATCCACCCCTTTCTTAGCTAAACCTTGGTCAGACTTCGGTCAAACAAATCCCTTCCCTCCCACAATTAAATAAAACACTTTCACCTTCCCCCACTCACACCTGCAAACTCAGACCACCCCCTCACCTCCAGCTCACTAATCTTGTCCTTGTTATCTAATCCCTCCACTAAACTCCAAAATGCATTAAATGCCTCTTCTAGGTTTTCAAGCTATCAGAAAAGTGGTTTATCCGTTTTGGCGCCAAAAAGGGATTCGAAGGCTAAGATCATTTTGACTCATCCAATGGTCAAGATTGTTGGTGGGATTTATTCAGAAGCACGTGGGGAGTACAAAGAGTCTATAAAGAAAGAGATTGAGGCAGTCTTGGAGGATATCTAGTGTAATTTAGTTAATCTTAGTTCGAATTAGTTAATCTTTCAATTTCAGTGTAAACTTTAGCTTTCAAGTACTTTTTCAAGCAATCTCATTGTAATATTAAGCTTTTTCAATCATCAATTTCAAGTTTTAATATCATTCTCAGTTTATGCCATTTTTAAGATCAAATTCTCAAATTTGCTTGTATGTTGTTTTAGTTGATGATAGGGACTCACTTAGATTACATAAGCTCCCAGAAAGCTTTTAAAAGCTTTTAGTAACTTTAAAATCCAGTTTAGAGATAAAAACCAAAAATACCAAAAAAAATCACATATATTAGATAATAAATCAAAAATCCATTGAAGATGATGAAGATGGCTGGAGCATGGTAAATCTTGGATGGCCATGGGTTAGTGGTTCTGTGGAGAACCTATAGGAGTGTTCTTGGATCCTTGTTCTTGGTTTTTAGCTGGAATGCATGTTGTAAGCTTAATCTCTTCAATCTTGCATTTTACTGTATCAATAGTTTATTGATTGAATCTTTGTGTTTTCTAGTCTCTGTGGTGTTATTAAGTTATAATATAGCTCAAAATAGGTAGCTTGTTCATTGATTTTGGTAGTTGCTAAAATCTCTTCATAATAGTCAATATAGCAATTTGTCCATTTCTGTGTTTCATGCTTAGATCATTGTTGTTTTATGCTTCCTTGATCTTGTGTAATGATGTTATGAGTTCTGAAATTAGTGTTTTGGTTTAATTCCATAAGTTGCTTTGAAAATCACAAAATCAGTTAAGTTAAAGGGTGTTTGGATCTTATAAATTCAGTTGTGTTGCTGAGTGTTTGTGTTGTTATTGGTTGTTGTTACATGTTACTTTAGTCAAGAACAACTCAGAGGAACCATAAAAACCTGTGCTTGTTGGATAAATAGTCAAAATCATCTTTGATCTCATTCACTGATTCACTGTTAAGAGTTTAAGTTCCATGATCATGATTTTTTGTTCATAAGTTGTTAACATTGCTCAATCTAGTCTTAATACACCTTAATACATCATAATCAGTCATTAGAATGGATCCAAAGTTCATAAAAGTCAGCTTTAGTGTTTTTCTGCAAAAGTCAAATTCATCAGGGTTGAACCCAGTTCTGAGTTGCTGATCTAGGGCCAAATTAGGGTTCAATTGGGAAGTTTGTGATGGGGCTTTTAGGTTTTTAGAGTACTCAGTAGTATAGAGAACCTTTTGCCCCCATAATATTGCATCTCAGTAGCTTATTTTACTGCTTAATTTGCCTTGCAAGTTTGCCTTTTTCTGCATTTTCTGTTTCAACTTTGTAACTGATTAGGTGTCCATTTGCTTAATCTGTGGAATAATCTATTTGTATTAAGTTGATTTGTGCTTATTTAAGTTGGTTTAGCCTGTTCTGAGCATTTGGTTGAGTTTTGAGCTGTTTAGCTTATTTTTGGGCTTATTCCAAACTGCTTATCTGCCCAAATCTGCTTATTTGGCTTAGTCAACTTTTCATTTTATTTTTCCTAGCTTTTTAATAGTATTTTAGATTTATCTGTAAATTTTCATAATTTTCTGAATAGTTTTGGTATTTTTAATCTTTTTAATTAGTTTAAAATAGTATTTAAATCATAATAAATAGAATACTAATCAGAAAAATACAATTTTAATTTTCATAATTTTCTTTTGTCATTTGTAATCTAGGAAAAATATAATTACATTTTTAGTCCTTAAGAAAAATCAAAAATAGAAATATAGGGATAGCTTCTATTTAATAGAATTTATCTTTTTAAATTTTAATTAAGTAAATTTCATTTTTATAATTTTCTTAGCTTCTTTTTACTTAATAATATTTTTAGAAAAAGTTTTAGATTTTTCTTTGCTCATTTAGTATTTTTTTTATAATTTAAATTAGTTTAATTAGTATTTAAATAATAAATAATTAGTAATAATTAAATAAAAAGTGTAAAAGAAATAGAATTTAAGTTTTAAAATAAGTTTTTAGTAATTTTACATTTTCAGGTTTTAAATTTCATAAATTTTACTTTTTAGTCCTTTTTAGATTTTTCGTTGCGCGTTTTTAAGTTAATTAATTCGCGTTTGACTTTATTGTGCATATCTGTTTTAATTTATTATTTAGAATTGTTAAAAAAGAAAAATCAAAAGCAATCTAAATCATCAATCACTCTAATCCAAAGCTTCCCACAGTAGCCCATTCACATCTCGTTGGGAAACGATCCGGGTAATCACTTACCTGGTTTCACACTACACACAAACGTGAGTTTGTACAATTATCCTTTTTCACAAAAGGGTGATTTGTATTTATTCACGCGTATCCGTCGTTGCATAATATTTATATATATACTTCACCACGGATTAACCCTAACATAACATGTGCAATAAAGAACCTTACAATGCATGAGAGTATATCATGAAACATAAGACCACACCGTATCAGATTAGTAGTAGTTTTTTGCAACATAAAGCTTGAAGGTTACTCATTTATTTAATTTTAACACAATTCAACTGATCATAACAAATATATAGTATACACAAGTTAATAATATAGAATGGTATGTGACTATGTGTAGTGTGATATCAGAAAATGACGAAACTAAGTAGATGTGGTAAATTTGACCCAATTTACTTAATAGAGAAGACTCCGTGTTCAAGTATTCATTAGAAACATTCTGGCAAGAAAATTATTATAAAGGCTCACTAACTTTTCTGTTAATTTGTTATTTGTAACTAAAAGTATGACCTTTAGTATTTTTTTCATGTTCAATAGCAGCTACACGGGCACTCCAAGCAGACCAATAAGATGCACATAATATGGTGCCGACAACCATTAGTTACAAAAAGTTTCAGTACTATAGACGTTTTAGTGTGGCTTAATTTAAGTTATTTAGTAATTTTGATTAGTATCCTTAACATTATAACGACACTGCCATGTGTAAGCAAGAATTCAACAAAGTTTCTTACATCCCATGGGTCAATCTGTTTTTTTAAATCCCCGCTAACTAAAATATATATCAGTTGCCTTTGGAAATTCCACAAGCCTAGTAAAGTAGTAAGTCGTTGGAACCTCAGAAAGTATTCTAACTAATGACACAATAGCATTTGATTTGTAAAATTGATTACCCTAATATGAGCAGGATGGAAATGAGCCAAATCTCCACCCTTTTTCAAATCAGCTAAAAAATACTAAACCCCCCACATCAAACGTTGAGAAATTTTCATCCGGGCACCAACAATATCACAAAATAATTCTTACAATAACCATTAAAAAAAAATTACCAATGATTTCACTAATCAGATAAGTTGGAGTTCTTGAACCCATCCGCTATCTTTTGTGCCCAATTATATAAACAATGCTAACAAAAAAGAAACCAAAGATATATGAACATAATGTGTCACACAGCTAATAAAATTTTTAAATAAAAGCATAAAAATTAGGTGAATTAGATTACCATATATCATTAAAATTCTCGTTTAATTTTTTGTATGCATCCATCACAATGTAACGGAATCTTCAAAACCACCGTACTTAATTCATGATATATCGAATTAGGGCTTTTAGTAACAAATCCATCAGTATCAAACCTAATCATATTTGACCTAGATGATATATATACAGACATGTTGAATTAGATCGATGTTATGATATAATTGAATCACAAGGTTAATTCTGGATATGTTGTTGATAAACCGGTGAATAATAATGGAGGATTGTTGGATGAGAGAAAGAAAACTGTAGAGAGGATTTTCTATGTGTCGATCTATGGAGAATATTTTTTCCTCTAAATTTTCACTTTAGCCCAAAATTATTAAACATGAGCAATTAAGTACATGTGTATGTTTGACTTTTTCAATATAAAACCAAATTTTTATTAACTTTTGCCAAATCAAGTAATATTTAGGCTTTTCTGTTAAATAAATTTTAAAAAAAATAATATTTTTTAATTAAATTATTACTTAATAAGGTATGATTTGATTTTTTTGAAATGGAAAAGTCCCCACTAGGGGTTTTGCTTTATTATATAAAAGATAAGTAGAGGATATAATGGTCATTTTGTATTTTAATTACAATTATCATTTGTTTTTTGTTTTTAAATATATATAAAATAATTATTTTGATATATACGACAATTTTTGTGTTTGAGAAGGATATATATGCAATTTTAAGTTTATGTTGGATATATATGCAATTTTTAGTCTTAAGAAGGACTAGCAGGGTACCCGCGCGTTGCGGCGGCGGGTACCTTGTAATTGAATTTTTGACGAACAATGTTGCTCTATTAGTATTTATTTACGATGAAAATTACTTTACAGATAGCGAAAATATTTTTGGATTCATGATAAACTGTTGAAGTTATGAGAAAATGATATATTATGTGAGTCCACTTACAGCTCTTTTTTTTTCTTATTTTAAAAATTCGAACATAAAAACCATGTAATTTAGAGGTAGTTTTGTTATTTTTGGTGCCCAAGAACTCTTGATATATATATATATATATATATATATATATATATATATATATATATATATATATATATATATATATATATATATATATAATATATAGGGTAGGGATACAATGAGAAGGGGCTTAAAATGAGAAGGGTAGGAAGGATTGTGGGAGTGACATGTGTCATCCCCATGCCATATCATCATGCCGCATCACGGTTACTGCATCGTGATGCAGTAAAAATTTTGGCGGGAAAAAATTTTTTTTTCCCGCAAAAAAAAAAAAAAAAAAAAAAAATTTGGGCAAAAAAATTTTTTTTTCCCGCCAAAATTTTTACTGCATTACGGTTACTGCATCACGATGCAGTATATTTTTTTACTTCATTACGGTTACTGCATCACGATGCAGTATAATTTTTTACTGCATCACGGTTACTGCATCATGATGCAGTAAAAATTTTGGCGGGAAAAAAAAAATTTTGCCCAAATTTTTTTTTTTTTTTTACGGAAAAAAAATTCCCGCCAACAATTTTACTGCATCATGATGCAGTAAATTTTTGGGGAATGATGATGTGGCAAAGTGACACATGTCACTCCCACAATCCTTCCCACCCTTCTCATTTTAAGACCCTTCTCATAATATATATATATATATATATATATATATATATATATATATATATATATATATATATATATATATATTATATATATATATATATATATATATATATATATATATATAAAACAGGATGCGTATGACGTCATCAAATGCAGGATTGATGAATAAGCGCTGGATTGATGAGTAATCATGCTCTTATTCCACCTAAGCATGCCATGTCAGCAATGTTTGACCAAATAATTCGAAGTTGACCCTTAAATGCGAAATTTTAAAAAATGACCATAGTGAGATTCGAACATGCATCTTTAGGTTAACATGGAAACGTCTCAACCAATGGAACCAAGCCATTGATTGTGATGAAGCACCTAAAACAAAAAAGATATACTAGACAAAAGAGCAATTTAAATTATCAAGCATATCTTTTCCTTAAATATAGTTCTGCAACATTAATTATATGAGATAATTAGAGAATCCCTACAAGTTAGCCAACCCTAATCAAAACATACAGGAAAAAAAATATGCACTTCATTCATAATATATTTTTTCTTCTAATGTTCCGTTTACATTTTTTCTTTTCTTCATCACAGGTTTGCAACCATGAATGTTTGACATCCCATGTAATGTTTCTTTGATCTATTAATTAAAATTATGCATTATTCTAATTTGCCAGGTTTGTGAGTTGTTATTTTATAGAAAATAAATTGATTCATTTGTTTGATTGTGAACAGGTTATTGGGTACTCCTCTTCTTATTTGGATTATTGTTATTTATTTGTTTCATTAATACTGCTGGCTCAAGAAAGTTAATACTGTTAGCTTTATCGGATATATTGTTAGTACTGCCAGGTTTGTGCAAATTTTTTTATTACTCTTTATTCATTTATCTTTTATTTTTATTTATTTATTATTATTATTTTGTTTTTTTTTGTTTTGTGGTTTGTGAATTAGGCTTAACTGCTGGCTTTACATAGAGGTATCTTTATGTGGCAAAGTTGATCAGTGAGTCAAAAAAAATCCCACCAAATCAGTTATACCAAAAACAATTCATAACCGAAAAAATTAGTACCCGAAAATAATATTGATCAAGAGCTTACAACGCATTGAAGAATTACTGACCAAGATGCCTCCGTCAAAGAGGCTACTATCAATTTTTAATTATTGATCGAACACAAACTATTGATATGATAATAACGATGTCTCAGTAAGTTTTCTCTTTTATAGTACATATAATTTTTGGCCTTAGATGTTTATATATGTTTGATTATCCATGAGCATTTTTTTTTATACTTTGTATTTTAATATATGCATTTATCTATGGTTTCTACTTTTTTTTTCTTGAAACCAACGAGTGAATTTTTACAGGGAAAAAAAACCACAAATTTAAGAAACGTGCAATCATTAAAGTGTGTTGCAAATACAATTTTTGATTGGTTGAATTTTGAAGTGGATTTTTATTTTGGTACAATTTAAAATTGAAAGGTAGACGATAATATGGGACGGAGAGGGCATGATATTATTATGCTATATCATTTGCTTAGCCTCATATTAGTTTGGTTTAGGTTTGCTTAGCTATTAAGATTTTGTATGTAATCTGTATGTAAACGTGTGTATGTTGAAAGTTCTATTAATCAAGTTAACAGAATTCATAGTTTCTCTTTGGTATCTACAGGTAGAACCTAGGCGTATTGGTACTGCAAGTATTGATACTACATGTACTATATGGGATGTGGAAAAGGGTGTAGTGGAGACGCAACTGATAGCGCATGATAAGGAAGTGAATGATATTGCGTGGGGTGAAGCAGGTGTTTTTGCGTCGGTTTCAGCGGATGGGAGTGTGAGGGTGTTTGATTTACGCGATAAGGAACATTCGACTATTATTTATGAAAGTCCGACGGATACACCGTTGTTGAGATTGGCTTGGAATAAACAGGATTTGAGGTATATGGCTACTATTTTGATGGATAGTAATAAGATTGTGATTTTAGATATTAGGACACTGACTTTTCCTGTTGTGGAGTTGGAGAGACATAAGGTAAGTGTTAATGCGATTGCGTGGGCGCCTATGAGTTCTCAGCATATTTGTTCGGGTGGTGATGATTCGCAGGCGTTGATATGGGAGTTGCCTGCTGTAGTGGGGTCGAATGAGACTGGGATTGATCCTTTGTCAATATATACGGCTGGGGCTGAGATTACTCAGGTTCAGTGGTCGGCTTCGATGCCTGATTGGATTGCTATTGCTTTTGATAATAAGCCGCAGCTTCTGAAAGTTTAAGGTAGTATATAGTTTGTGTATTTATTTGATGTATATAGTTGAATTTGGTGATATTAAGTTTAGCAGAACATCTATGAAACAACATATATAACTTTTATATTTCTAATATGTTCAATAAATTTGTTGGAGTAGATGAGGTGTACTATCAATCAGGTTATACACATATATCCTCTTTTCTACGTTTATTCTTTGAAACTAATAATGCACTATCGTTTTCATGCAGGTTGACGTCATAGGCGAGGGTTGCTATTCTTCCAAAGATCTTTGGACATTATAGACGTGTTTTGTAGTCAACTTGGCATTGGCTCACTTACAAAAATATGCAAAGTCAACGACTTACGGTATTTTGAATAGTTTTTTATAATTTAAGAACATTGATAGAAAGGTAACCAGTAGTCACCTACTAAAAGAAAAATATTAATGAGAATTTAATTATAAAAACTTACATTACATTAGCTTGCTAATGGTGACAACGTTGCTGACATAAGTTTATTATATCGATAGCCCATATCAGTTTCAATCAGCAACCACAAACGCTCCACAGGAAATTAGAAAATGCTTCCGTATGAGAGTTTACAGGAAAAGAAAGTGGTTCTGATATTGTCAATGTAGCAAGAACAG
Organism: Artemisia tridentata subsp. tridentata; assembly: GCA_021014915.2. Taxonomy (NCBI): domain Eukaryota; kingdom Viridiplantae; phylum Streptophyta; class Magnoliopsida; order Asterales; family Asteraceae; genus Artemisia; species Artemisia tridentata. The sequence goes on along the minus strand of CP139509.1, from coordinate 131,059,398 downwards.
ATTCACGTCAGGCATTGTCCATAGAAAAAGCTCTTTGGAGGTCACAGCCGTTTGCTGAGGCTGGGGCTGATGTCCTTTTTGTTGATGCACTTGCTTCAAAAGAAGAGATGAAAGCATTCTGTGAAGTTGCTACTTCAGTTCCTAAAATGGTTAGCAAGTCTGTTTTACGTTACTAGAAAAATAAATGTATTAATTTTTTCGTGAGAATTGGTTTAGATAGTTAATATGGTTTTTGATTCATATGTAGGCCAACATGCTTGAAGGTGGAGGAAAAACGCCACTACTCACTCCTTTAGAACTTGAAGATATAGGATATAAAATTGTAGTCTATCCTCTTTCCTTAATCGGGGTATCCATCCGTGCAATGGAGGTCAGTTATTCTTCATATTAGTTATCTTTTGTCCATAATCTCTCAATCTTGCAAGGTGTTGTGTTCATAATATTTGTATGAAGTCTGATTCGTTTGCTGCAAAAAAAATTCGTTTAAGATGGTCTAAAAAGGTATCACTCTTTTAGCCTATGTAAACTGCACAAATGTTATCCTAAGTTGCTTGATGAAGAGATTTTAAAAACTCAGTTGGGTGATAGCCCATATCAGTTTCAATCAGCAACCACAAACGCTCCACAGGAAATTAATAAATGCTTCCGTATGAGAGTTTACAGGAAAAGAAAGTGGTTCTGATATTGTCAATGTAGCAAGAACAGATTCACGTCAGGCATTGTCCATAGAAAAATCTCTTTGGAGGTCACAGCCGTTTGCTGAGGCTGGGGCTGATGTCCTTTTTGTTGATGCACTTGCTTCAAAAGAAGAGATGAAAGCATTCTGTGAAGTTGCTACTTCAGTTCCTAAAATGGTTAGCAAGTCTGTTGTACGTTACCAGAAAAATAAATGTATTAATTTTTTTCGTGAGAATTGGTTTAGATAGTTAATATGGTTTTTGATTCCTATGTAGGCCAACATGCTTGAAGGTGGAGGAAAAACGCCACTACTCACTCCTTTAGAACTTGAAGATATAGGATATAAAATTGTAGTCTATCTTCTTTCCTTAATCGGGGTATCCATCCGTGCAATGGAGGTCAGTTATTCTTCATATCAGTTATCTTTTGTCCATAATGTCTCAATCTTGCAAGGTGTTGTGTTCATAATATTTGTATGAAGTCTGATTCGTTTGCTGCAAAAAAATTCGTTTAAGATGGTCTAAAAAGGTATCACTCTTTTAGCCTATGTAAACTGCACAAATGTTATCCTAAGTTGCTTGATGAAGAGATTTTAAAAACTCAGTTGGGTGATACCAATGAGCCTGAAGTAGGATTTATAACAGCCCAAGAGTCTTTAGAAATTGTACCATAAAGCTATGCAGAAGTTGGCTCTAATCAAGGAGACGCGTCTGTAGAAGGTGTTTCATGCAGTTCAATATCAGTACCTTTTATTCAAACCGTGGAAGAAAGTCTTACAAAAGAGGTGGATGAAACAAATGAAATTAGAATGACTCTGGAGTCAAATGGTGAATTTCAAGATGTTCCCGGCGATATTGTTTTGATAAAGGAAGTAAGTGAACGGGTTGTGGAAGATCAGTTAATCTTTAATGATCTTGATGATTCTAAACCATCACAAAGTCTGCCAATGTTATGGTTTAGCAAACAAATGGATAATCATACATATAGATTTAGTAAAAACACTTTATTTCAATGCAGCTTTTATTTAAAAAACCATCACACTTTTAACTTCAAAATATTTTGAATTATTAAGAGTTAATGCATTATGCATATGCCATTTGATACCCTGGAAGCCACCTTTATGTGCTTTGGAGCTTATAATCTGTCTTTTCCTGTTATGGAACTGATATGAAATAGGAAATGAGCCCTGAAGAGCGTCTTTTTCAAACCAGCAGTACAAAGTCAACAATTGAAACTAATGTATATTTGTACTGCTGGGATGTATATATATAAACTGAATGATGGTTCCATTCAGGTCAAAAGTAAATAGATGTATGTAATCGCGAATTAGCATCTGGTGAAAATGATAATAGGGTAAGTAATTGACATACATATCTCCTATTATAATTTTAGGGTGAGTATTGTTATACATTCCATGCATGTCAAGGTTGACAAGCCAAGTTTAGACATGGAATCTTATTTTGACACTTCGCCAACATCACACTAATCAACCAAATTTCCAATTTGAGTTTTGATTTTTTAAAATATTTATGTGCTGCTGCTAAAGGGGTGTTTGGTAGATTACTATATGTTCTGGCCCATTTATGTTGTAATGTGCATCAAAAGGACTTTAGAGTAAAGGTGTACTTAACACCAGATCAGCGGGGAGGGGTAATGCTTTAGGAGATGTCCTGATCCTCAAGAGCTTTGGCATGTTTTCGCGAATTGGTAACTAGTGCGTTTAGAAATTAGCAAAACCAGTTGCACAAGTCAGATAACTTACAGCTTGGGTACACTTCTTTACCATCTTTTTTTTTTTTTTTTTATACTTGCGTATTGTGTTTTTGATATGAGTCATAATACGGTAGTTTACATTTAAGAAGTTTGTAGATAATACACTTTTGCCTTTTTTTAACGCTTTTCTTTCTATGTTTTATTTTTTGCCTGTTTGACCCGGACCCTTAGTGATAAATATACATTCCTCTGGAGTTTTTTAACTTCTATGACTTCAGTCCCGAAGGCATTGAAATTATGAAGCATATAGATAAGTTGTTGACCTGCTGTTTTTGGGCAGATGGTGATTGTTTTTGGTTTGGTATTGATGCATTTGCTACCTATAAACGTTTAATGATGAGACCGAGTACCTATTGCGTTCATGGTGTGTGATCAGAGGGTGTGGGGTGTCATCTGGGAGTGAGCTCACTTATTGGGTCAAATGTGTTGTTTCAGTGGGTGTATTCAAAGAAGGACATTGCAGAACACGTGTATCCTTCTTATCAAAGCCTTCCGCCTTCTGCAAATCCTGTTGAAGCTAAAGGTCAAATAGACGTCACTGCAGCACCTATTTTGAGGTAAGATATCCTTTTTGGAAGTTGAACTTTACGTGAATTTATTTAATATATGTATGTAATAGGATTAGACGTCTTCTTTGCAGGTTATGTTCAAAGATTCTTAGAGGATTGGGGTTCGGCTGGTTAGTACTTTTACATTGTTTAATGTGAAAAATGATAATTATACTAATAGGAGAAATCAGAACTCTTAGATATGCTATTTACTTTGTTTTGATAGGCACTAAAGTGTTCGTGACAGTCATTTTTGTTGGAGTTTTAATGTCACATTATGCATGACATAACATAACCAAAAGCTCCAGAATCACAAATAAGTATGTATGTTGAACATCACCTGTAGTAATGTCTGTTAAGCTATCAACTAAACTTGCTACTTATTTTAAGAGTTGCCAAATTTGAGGAGAAGTGGCTGTAGCTTTTTCCAAAAGTTAATGAAGAAGTAACTTTTATAATTGGAATGTTTTGGACTATTTTGCATCTGATATCTGACCAAGCAAAAATGTTAAATTTGGATTTGTTTGAGATTTAAAAATAATAATAATAATAATAATAATAATAATAATAATAATAATAATAATTAAAAAAAAAAAAAAAAAAAAAAAAAAAAAAAAAAAAAAAAAAAAAAACCATTTTCCATACTATGTATAAAGGAGATAAACAACTACTTAGGCTCCTGAAGTTAGTCGATGGTAAGCTTAGACCATTTGGGCTCGGCTGGTGTTACGAAAATGTGTGGTTTGGTCAAGATGGATACGAGCCAATTGTGTTTGTGAATTGTCATGTTTCAATGAGTACTAAACAGATGTGCGTGGTGTGCCTTTGAGATCAAACTTTGAAGCATAAATTTACTTTGTATATTTTAATTGTTCTATAAATCTTATCGTTCATTTGAGTTCTCAAACTTTAAAGTAAATTTACTTTGTATATTTTAATTGTTCCGTAAAGTTTAACGTTTATTGGGATTTTAGATTGTAATATACTTTATTTGTAAAGCCCTAAAATTCGTAACCACATTTTATTTGATAACTCGAATATAACCTAAGTGTGAAATATCTGCTAATGTTTCTTTCAAGGATATCTGAATGCATAACAATAATATGTTACTAACTTTATATGCGTTAACTTTAGAATAAATAAAACCAACCAAATTATAATTACAAGTCATGCCCGCCCATTGGGCGGGCTTTGAAGTCTAGTATATATATATATTATATATATATATATAATATATATATATATGAATATGTTACTTTTTGTGTTTTATAAGTTTATATTATATGTAATAGAAAGGTATATTATTAAATAAAAAAAGTTATTCATAAAATGTCTTACAAATTTTAAGAAGAGTGTTTTTAGCACCTTGATTTGTTTGTACATTGTGGTTTATAAATGATACTTTTAATTGAAGGGGTGTTTTAAATGTTATATTAATTATAAGTGTTGACCAGTCAATATGTGTAGGTGCTAATGCCTAAATTGATTGTACATATAGCTTTATTTGTTGTATTTGTTTAAAATCTATATATGGAAGTCTTAAAAAATTGAAAGAGAGTATGTTAAAGATGCATTATAGGTTGTATAGATATATATGCAATTCCCCTAAGAAAATATCATTACATCCTATCTTTCATTAAAACACGACTATCAACACTCGAAAAACAAAAGGATGTTAAAAAAAATAAACTGCTTACATTAACATGACCGTATTTTACTTCACAATGAGTTACTTTTCGTAGTGACCCTTTAGTCCTCATATTTTAGCATACATTTGTACTTTCACTTAATTTTTTTTTTCTACTTTCATTTTCAAATATGTTTTTTTTTCTTCTTTTTGTTATCCCCTTTCACCCACCTACACACACGGCTGACTTCAGTTCACTACAACCTGTAATGTACTTATTTTTATTTAATCCGTAATGAACTTTTAGGATTAATTCATGTTTGTTGTTGGATTTTTTAGCTTATGAAATCCAAAACGTAACTAGGTGTTCTTGTTTAAATAAGTGTTGCAAAAATCGGACTAGACGGCCGATTAATCGGCGATAATCGCTAGGCGGGAATTAACCGCCACGATTTTCAATAAATCGGCCTTATTAATCGGTTTGGTAAAAAATCCGGTCAACATACCGATTAATCGGATAAAAATCGGCCAAATCGGATAGATCGGCCAACTCAGTTATGGATAGAAATTGGCCAAATCAGGCATAAATCGCCAAAATCGAAAAAAAAAATTTGCTAGATCGGCCAAATCAGGCATATAGTTTCAAATTTTATAATTTTATATATAAGAAATCCAATCCGATTAATCCCTGATTAATCCCCGTCTAACCGATTAATCGCTAGGCGATACCCGGCCGCTCAGCAACCGCCTAGCGATTTTTGCAACCTTGGTTTAAATAGACCATATTTGAGTTTAAGAAATCATTACCATTTTTTTAATTAAGGATTATATCATGTAATTTCTTGCTAACGATTATATCATGTTTGTTATTGGATTTTTTTAGCTTAGGAAAATTGTAACTAGGTGTTCTTGTAATTTCTTGTTTAAATATAACTTTGGGGACTAAACTTGTAATTTATACAAGATTGTAATGATGATCCATGGTCTTATCAGCCACCCTAGCCTTTTATCATCTTGATAAACGTCACATATCTGAGTGATTTGGCACAGTTTCAAATGCTTCCTACTTATTAAAGCCACTAAAACCATCTCATAACCCATTCTACTTTCCCTAAAACCTAAAATTGTTCACGTTCCAAAATGGCACCAAAAAGAATCTGACCAATGAATCTCCTAAACGAGTTTGCCACCGCATCAAACTCTTCTAGCTTGAAAGAACAAATGATCCTCCATATTCAAAGGGAGATTGGTAAAGAATGGAATCGTCGTGCTGGAATGTTAAAGATGTGCCAAGAGTTGTTGGACGATGTTCAGCAAAGAGTAGAGCTTATTAGGGAACTTGATTTGCTGCCTATTTCTGAGGTTGCTGAGGACAATATGGATTTTTAGAGGTTGATTGTGCTCCATGCTCTTGACAAGTGCAAGTCGATAATGGAAGTGGTCGACCAAGCTAGGGAACACGTAGATCAAAAGCTTATTTTCTTAAAAATTCTCAGGCGTATGTAGGATGGTTGGTGTTAGGATGGTCGTGGGATGTTAGATTTGGGGTAGTTAAAGTTTTTTGTGTATTCAGTTTAGTTTAAGGTATGTATGTACATGTTTAGTTGTGAAGGTCATGGTGTTGAGAGATGTTATTTTGGGTTTGTGTTTAGTTGATTAACCATGTAACCATCTATGGTGGCAAGATTTTGATTGTGCTTATGTTAGGGACTAAACATGCAATATTAAAATATTCAAATTTGAGGTAGGACTAAAAGTGAAATCTTTAAACCTTTACTAGTTGGATTTGGACTAAACTTGAAATGTACAAAATCATTTTATCATTTGACTATTTAAACTACAACACAATGCATAAAACCTGGCAAGATATTGAAATAGGGACTAAAACGATTCAAATATATATTTAACATTTAGCTAGTTGAGTGAAGGATGGATTATATATACGTTTTTTTTTCACTATAGGACATAGGGATTATATATGCGTTTTTTAGAGAAAATTACTGTGTTGACCATGCAAAATTGGCTCTATCTCAAAATGGCCAACCTTTTTGCATCTATCAAAAATACTCATTGATCCTGCGTATCATCTTACGCAGGATACGCAAGATGATGTGTTTCGATCCAAGCCGTCCAAAAAAAATAAAAAAAATAAAATAAAACAACACAACTCGCGTACACTTTGACGCAGGATGCGCAAGATGAAAAAAAAAACATATTATAGTATCCCGCGTTAACTTTGACGCAAGATGTAATATATTTACGCAAGATGCAAATTAGTTGAATATATTAATTACAAACCCGAGGACTTGAACATTTGTTAGTCATTGTGTGTTTTGAGATACTATCATGTTACATTTTGGGGTGTTGTCAAAGATCAAAATATACAAGCAGCCAACGCATGAGCACTAATGCTTTTTTACCAGTCCGAACAATGGACGCGTAAACTATTTGTTGGGTTACGGGGTATCATTTTACTAGAAAATTATAATCTTCCCTGGTGTGATTCCAAATGGGTCGTATTAGAGGTTTTTGCTCTAGAGTTGGGATCCTTTAGAAAGTGAATAAAATTAAAAAGGCTAGAAAGCCACTCACAATGTGACAAGAGTCTACCACCCACTCCCTCCTTTTTTTCTTATTAAATTTGGTTAGGGGCATTTTGGTCCTTTTAAACCCTTTTTTTATTCCAACCCAAAACTTTAAACGTAAATAACTTTCAAACGATAAACTTTTATGAAAAACCGATTTCATCATAATTTTTAAAAATATAATTCTCTTCAATTTGGTATGCATTATGATATATGAATCGCAACTTCTTTTTTTTCAACTTTTTAAGTGGGTGTTGATTTTCTTGAATTTTTCGGCATTTTCAGCTCTAATTTTGCCTAGTTTAAATGTTGAATTTTGCAAAACTTAAAACACGAAAGTTGTATCTTTTTGGCCATTCTTTACCCATAAATTTGAATCACTCAAATTCGATATAATATGAGTGAGATATCGCACGTTAAAGATGAACAATAACTGATGAACGTTATCAAAAATAACTGATGAACCTATAACTGATGAACCAATAATTGATGAACCAATAACAGCACAATAACTGATGAACCAAAAAAATAACACAACACAATAACTGATGAACCTATAACTGATGAACCAATAATTGATGAACCAAAAAAATAACATAACACATGACAATAATTGATGAACCAAAAACACATAACAAGGGTCAATAATTGATGAACCAAAAACACATAACACCAGGATAATAATTGATGAACCAAAAAAAATAACAGCACAATAACTGATGAACCAAAAAAATAACACAACACAATAACTGATGAACCTATAACTGATGAACCAATAATTGATGAACCAAAAAAATAACATAACACATGACAATAATTGATGAACCAAAAACATATAACAAGGGTCAATAATTGATGAACCAAAAACACATAACATCAGGATAATAATTGATGAACCAAAAAAAATAACAGCACAATAACTGATGAAGCAAAAAAATAACACAACACAATAACTGATGAACCTATAAGTGATGAACCAATAATTGATGAACCAATAATTGATGAACAAAAAATAACATACACATGACAATAATTGATGAACCAAAAACACATAACAATGGTCAATAATTGATGAACCAAAAAACACATAACACCAGGATAATAATTGATGAACCAAAAAAATAACAGCACAATAACTGATGAACAAAAAAAATAACACAACACAATAACTGATGAACCTATAACTGATGAACCAATAATTGATGAACCAATATGACAATAATTGATGAACCAAAAACACATAACAAGGGTCAATAATTGATGAACCTAAAACACATAACACCAGGATAATAATTGATGAACCAAAAAAATAACAGCACAATAACTGATGAACCAAAAAAAATAACACAACACAATAACTGATGAACCTATAACTGATGAACCAATAATTGATGAACCAAAAAAAATAACGCATCACAATAACTGATGAACCAATAATTGATGAACCAAAACACATAACAAGGGTCAATAATTGATGAACCAAAAACACATAATACCAGGATAATAATTGATGAACCAAAAAAAAAAAATAACGCATCACAATAACTGATGAACCAATAATTGAACGGATTAACTAAAAGACAGCCAAACCAGTGAAAGCCAACGAACTAGCAGCATCGGCAATCATACCCATTTCATAAGCCCCAACAACAGCAGCCCCTCCAAGCATAGTCGCAGTAACTAAAAGATAATTCAACGGAAACGGAACCTGAATATACCTCGCAAACGAATGAAAAACCACCCTAACCTCCAAACATATAACCACAACAACAAAAGCAACAGCCCCATTTGATACTCTTATACTCCTTAACACATTCTCATTCTTACTCACTCACCACAACGCCCCTCTAGTAGACGCATACAACTGAAACAAAAACGGAACAAAAAATAGCAGAAACAAATCACATATTGCAGAAGCCGATGAAAACATTATGGAGTAATGCGACGCAACATGAAACGTCAATGGAAAAAACATCAAATTCAACGTATGCAAACAGCTCTCGAGCTGCCCAAGTATCAAATTATCATCCGGCACTTCTCCGCCGTGATAACTAACTTCCTGCTTCAACTTAAACGACGAAACCCTCGGAACCGAATACAACCAATGAAACACACAATTAAACACCATCTGATAATAAGCAACATTCACCATCCCAACCGCACTAACAGTCGCCCAAGTAAAAATAACCGAACCGATAAACGGAATACACGCAAACAACAACCGTTCAAACGCCAACACAATAGTCGGATACTCAATCTATATCCACTTAAACTGTAACGAAGCCCAAACACCAATCAGAAAATTCGCCAAAGCACAAACAAAACACGCAATCAAACCTAAATACACCGAACCAAAAGCCGTAAACAAATTCGAACTAAAGAAAAACACAAACAAAACATGCAATCAAAA
>CP139509.1:131007612-131049677 GCA_021014915.2 Artemisia tridentata subsp. tridentata | reverse complement strand
TGGCAACTTTGGCCAATTGGCAAGATTGGTCCTTCTAGTCTCTTTCTTTCTTCTTTAGCCACAACACACTTAATATAACACTTTACCACAATTGCAACTTAGGTCCCTTTAGTTTATATATCATACCTTATATAACTACATTAGTCATACTTTGACTACTAGTTTGACTATCGGGTTTGACTTCCACATAACTTTGTTGACCAACCAATCACATAAGGTCCTTAGCATATTCCATCTAGGGTGGGGCCTACTCGTAACCGGGATACGGGTCTAACACTTACTTACAACTCAATTAAGTCGTCTAATTTAAAGAACTGCAAAGTAACATAGTTCCATTACATCAGTTGATCTGCTAGTAATGAAAGTATGAATTTACTTTTCCATTGAAATCTAGTCCAAGCTCTCACATGACGTAAATCACAACTTCAAGTGTTCTTTTAATTAGATGGCATCAACTTAATTTTAAGGGTACTAGTTTTTTATGTGTATAATCAAAAATATGTACGAAGAAGCATGCATACAACTTCGTATCATAAGCTTTAATAAAAACCTTTTTATTAACCAATTCACTAAGATTAAATTAACAAAGTTTTGACTGAGGTATTGGGTTCACCAATCAAAGAATTTACCTTTAATTATCGTCCATTATATCGTACTTTTGCATAAGTCCAAAGACTTAGTGTTTCGGATAATTACCACAAAGTGGCGCATGTAATTAAAGCTAATTCACCCTTAAGATGATTTTGTATATAAAAATAGTCATATTTGGTAGCTCCAATTTGACGCACAAAGGAGCGGAGAAACTAAGGTTAGCTAAAAGCCAATTAAAAACCCGTTTCTTTAAGGTCACAATTTAATGTGTACCCTCCTTATACTCCTCTTATAGTTTGTCACACTTAGGTGAGCCGTTTTTGCTGGTACAAAACTCATCACTCAATTAAACTCTTAAAAATTTAACTCTTCTAAAACAATTCATTGTTTCACCATTATTTAGTCCATATTATTTTTCTATTCAAAATTACCCTTTGTTTATAAACATGCCATAACAAAAAATAAACAAATAAGTAATAAAAAAAAATAACACAACTAAATAAACACACATAACATAACAATTAATATGTGTAAAACATGTAGCCACATGCAAACTTTATTCAATAAAACCTATTAATAATCAATTCTAGGTATATAATGTATATATTTAACTAAGGCTCTCTCTTGAAAAGCATGTAGATCCACATGCATCGACGAATCGATTGCGTAAGCAATAATTAAATATATACCACATAGCACATAATTGATTCATTATTTATATTGTTAGGAATTATTATATTTGGTTTTATTTCATTACTGCTGTTAGTATAGTTGTGTTTCTACTGGCAGGTATGTAGTTCCTGCTGGTATGGTTCCTGCTGTTAGTAGCAGTTTGTTTCTGCTGGTAGGTATTATTTTGTTTCCGTATTATTAGAAGGTGAGGATATGCATGAGTTATATTAGGAAGTGATAGGGCATATCTTCTTGTAATGGGCCGTATTAGGGTTTCTTATAGTATAAAAGAAACATACGGTCATGAACAATGGGACCAAAAAAAAGAAAAAAAATTTATTAATAGAGATCCATAGAGGATCAAGAGTGATTAGTTATTCTTCTTTCAACTTTAGTGTTTATATTCCGCGTAAACATTAATTTTATAGTCAGAGTTTCTCTTAGTTTGTTTGTGATTACATAAACATTCTATTGATCTTAACCGGCTCCAAGATCTATCAATGAGGTCGATCCTACAAGTGGTATCAGAGCCTGGTTAGAGACTCTGTGAAAGAAGAGCGGTTTTGAAAAAGTTAGTAGCAGTTTTGGAGCAGATCTGGTAAATTGATCGGTTTGTTGGTCAACATGAGGTAATTGTTATTCTTTTGGGTATCGAATTATTATTGGTAGCGACATATTTGCACATGGTCAATTCCTCGTACTGATTGTGAAGATTAATTGTGAAGCTTGATTTCGTTTGTCGTTTGTGAGATTCAAATAAAACTCGTACGTCATTTAATTAATGGGAGTGTGATTTAATTCACGGTTCCTGATATCTCGTACGAATTGATGATTTGGTTTCGGTGGCTACTCTTGATTAGATCTGGTTGTGGTAATTAATTGGGTCAATTCTTGTCGTACTGTGTAAATCAATTGGTCGGTGGAAGTTTTCTTTGGTGTGGTATATTTAATTCTTTGTATCATTTATTCACTGATATCGATTGGATGATTGGTTTTGTCGATTATGAAGTACAGAATTAAATTGGTCAGTATGTAGAAGTATGGTGTGATTGGTGGAATCAGTTGAATTAATTCTCGTCTGACATTTGTTAAGTCTGGTGGAATCAGTTAAATTAGTAGTAGTAGTAATTTTGCATTCTCTGTCAAAGAAGAAACCTTTTGAAACAAATCTCTCAAACCCTCATACAATGACCTCATTCGGAACAGATGATTCTTTTGAGATATTTGCCATGAAGATTAAATCCTTGCTATCTGTTGATTCCATGGTGGATTGGCCACAACATGAGGTAGCTGATGAGAAAAAGGGTGCTGCTCAAGTTTGTGAAATGGTTGTTGGACATCAGACAGAAGATGATGCACAAGTGGCTGAGGAATTTGCTTTGATGGGCTACCCATCTCAGGTACACAATTGTCCATTTGGTTGTGATGTTAAATATGCTGAACTGAAAAAGGAGTTTGATGACATAGAGCCTCAATATAAAGAATTGTTTCTTAAAGTTCAAGCTTATGAAAATGTTCTTAAAACTCTAGAAAAACAAAAGGCTTGGTACCAATCTAATCAGTTAGCATATGAGGAAAAGATAAGGGTTTTGGAAAGAGATTTACAAATCACCACTAATGAGTTAAAACATTCTGAGAGAGAACATGCTAGGGTGATTTTAGAAAAACAGGATTTGCTGGCTAAGTTAGAAAGTAAAGAGGTCAAGTGTACTTCATACAAAGAATCAACTAGACTTGTAGATAAGTTGAATGCTAGTACTCAGTCTGTAAAGTCTAAGAGAGGTTTGGGGTATAATAAAATAGATGAGCCTACTGAGTTAAGAAGCTTTGACCCTACCCCTAAGGAGGAAAATTACCAAATTCCTATAAAGTATGTAAAAGAAGGAGAAATGCATGCTGTTCCTCCTCCTATAAGAAAAGTGTTTAAACCTGTCCCTATCCACTCAGACCTTCACACAGACTTTGATGAATCACACATGACCTATAGCAAAAAAGTCAAATGACTTGCCTGATTCTGACAGTGAATCTAAAGACTTTGTCTCTTGCTCTTTCAGTGACAAGTCTTCTGAGACCAAAACCAATGACTTTGCCTCCTGTGATTCAAATGACAAGTCTCCCACACCCAAGTCTGATGAATTCTCACCAAGAGTAGCTAGTGTGGAATCCAATTCAAAGACAGCTACTTTAGAAGACATCTCTTTTAGTTCTGTTAAAAACAATTTTGTTTCTGGTTCTGGTTGTGAGAAGTTTTTGTGTAATAAGCAAGGTCATGATAAGAAAAGTCATCTTAAGAATAAATCTTTTAGAAAGAAATCATGTTTTGTTTGTGGTAGCTATGCTCATCTTATCAAAGACTGTGACTTTTATGAGAAAAAGATGGGTATGTATGCTGGTCAAACAAGGCCTATGTGGAACAATGTTAATGATATACCCCCATTTCTTCCACAAGCAGCAAAAATGAGCTCTTGTCGAGCTACTTTTCTTGCTGGTAAGCCATTTCCTACAGGAAAACCAGTTCCAGCTGGTAATCCCAATCCTGCTGGTTGGAAGAGGAATGCTGCTAGACCTTTCTACAGACCTACAAGCACTTATTTTCAGAATGATTATAGGCCTGTTTATTTTGACTCAATGCAAAAAGGGGGAAAAAGATGGGAAACTGCTGTTAAGTCTTCAGCAGGTTGTTCTTGGAGACATAATTGCTGGATTTAAGGGGAGGCATAAGCCTAAGGGGAGGCTTATTGTTGTATATTTTGTGCTAACAAACATTTTTTTAGTTTGTTTGTGTTCACTAACTAAAATAATGCTGCTGTTGAATTTGTCGCTTCCTATTCTTAAGTGAGTGGTTGCTGCTGGTAAATTAATTGAATTGTGGGGCTGCTTAATTGTTTGTCGCATATAGTTTGTCATCACGTGGGTTTGCTTGCTTTTGCTGCATACTATTGGTCAAATATTTAAGAGTACTGATGAATATTAATGGGATCGATTATTTATGTGACAATAAAGGGTTTTGTCGATAGCAGAATGTAGTATTAATTGGCCGATGATTCGCTTTTGATTCATTGGTTAATTAATTGGAATGTGTGGGTCTGCTGTGGTCAATTTATTCGATGTGGGTTTTAATTCTGATCGAATGATTGCTTTGTCATTGGTTTACATTTATTGTGGGTCAATGGTGAATAATTATATTAAGGGTCAATTGAAATCATGGTACTGATTAATTGGTGATTGGATGTTGATATGTGGGGCTGTTTGTGATTGCTTCTACCATATGTTTGTATCTGAGTCTATCTTAAGTCTGCTGCTACGAAAGTTGATTCTGCTGCTACATTAATGTTCCTGCTGCTCTCACATGGATACTGCTGCTATGCTTGAATTGTTTCTGCTCGTAGTGCTTCGGTTTCTGCTGGCAGTGTTTCAGTTCCTGCTGGTAACACCATTTCTGCTGGTTGCTTCGGATTCTGCTGCTCTTGATAAAAATAAATAAATAATAATAATAATAATAATAATAATAATAAATTAAAAAAAAATTGTATAGATTGTCTACTCACTTTGTATGCAGGTACAGTGTTGGTTTTTAACCACACAACAAATGGTAATACACTCACCATGTCTTATAGACAAGAAAGAGTTGACTCACCATGAGGGTACGGCTCTGGTGTGATTATCAAATCCGTTGACAGCTGAAATAGTTTGCTCAAAACTATAGGGTATTCAACTCACCCATGTTTCATTACTGAGAGTTGAATGGTTTTCAATTCGCCATGGATTTTACTCCTTTTGGGGTTTCCAAAGAATTGGCTAGCCCATAAGAGTATGGCTTGTGGTCAAGGCAGTGGAAAACCATATTTGGTAATCAATTCACCAAAGGTTATCTTGAACATAAGAATTGGCTAGTCCTGAGCAAACGGCTATAGGTAAAGACAACTCAAATCCGTTTATAGTTGATGATTTACTAAAAATCATATGGTTATCAATGTACCATGGTCTTACACACCTAAACATTGGCTACTCCAGTAGTGATGGCTATTGGTAAAGAGACATCAAATCCATTAATTTTCAATGATTCACCTCTCACAGGAGTTTACACACCTGGAAGTGATGAGAATAGTATGAAACTTAAAAGATTTGATGTACAATAAGTCATGGTTGCTGTGAAGATCAAGTACATTGCATTTCAGATGGTGGCCAGCTTAAAGATGCTGTTACTGCTGGTTATTTTGTGTTGCTGCTGATTCAATCCTCTATCCCTGGACGTCAAAGCTCTATCAAGAAACTTGAAGTTAACCAAGTCAAATTCAAGTTTAGGGGAGGATTGTTAGGAATTATTATATTTGGTTTTATTTCATTACTGCTGTTAGTATAGTTGTGTTCCTACTGGCAGGTATGTAGTTCCTGCTGGTATGGTTCCTGCTGTTAGTAGCAGTTTGTTTCTGCTGGTAGTTATTATTTTGTTTTCGTATTATTAGAAGGTGAGGATATGCATGAGTTATATTAGGAAGTGATAGGGCATATCTTCTTGTAATGGGCCGTATTAGGGTTTCTTATAGTATAAAAGAAACATACGGTCATGAACAATGGGACCAAAAAAAAAAGAAAAACATTTATTAATAGAGATCCATAGAGGATCAAGAGTGATTAGTTATTCTTCTTTCAACTTTAGTGTTTATATTCCGCGTAAACATTAATTTTATAGTCAGAGTTTCTCTTAGTTTGTTTGTGATTACATAAACATTCTATTGATCTTAACCGGCTCAAAGATCTATCAAGGAGGTCGATCCTACATATATTGAGGTCTTCCCCAATTCAAGATTTATCAATAGATAAACATGTGTATAATTAACAATTAATTATAAAGTCATCTTAACAATTAAATAAATCAACAATAATCCATGCCAAACATGTACATTTTCATGGATTGGACATAACAATTATTCACGTTGTCACAAAATCGCATACAATAAACACGTAATTATATCATGCAATCATAGGGTTTCTAATTCAATTAAAAAAAAATTCAAAAAAAAAATTCGGATGAACAGTACCCGATGAACAGTGTTTCGAATTTTTTTTCTTTTTTAATTAAATTAGGGCAATCGGCCCTCCCTAAAATTAGGGTTTTGAATTTTACAAACCCTAGAATGACATGTATAAATAAACACGTAACAATTATTCGTTTTTTACTTGTTTCGGTAATTAATAATTACACATTAACCTGGCTCATGATGCCACTATTGGAATTTTAATATCATGAAAAGAATAAATAAAACACATAAAGCATCAAAGTAAAAGCGGAAGCGAGTAGGAACATATAATGCATAATTAATTAACCAAACGTAAAAGTATGCGTACCTTAAGATTCTAGCCAAACAAGAATCTAATTCTAAGCAATCAACTTTATGAACCCTAATTAGGGTTTATGTGGATTATTGGAATTACCCCTTAACCTTTTGTAATTCAATCCAAGAATCAAACAATAGTGTGTTTGATTCACGTTCTTGTATACACGTACTATAACGAATTAAAGTAATGCTAGTTTTAGAACACAAAACTAAACCAAACACTTTGTTTTAGCAAACAAAACCAATCATCCCTTTGTAGAGGGTGTTTGTCGATTTGACAAGAACAAGAAGAAAGGAAAACAAGTTTATGGTTATGTGTGTATGCACAAGAGATACAAACATTGAACCCTTAACCTTGTTTATATAGTGTGTGAAACTTGGAGCTCAAGTTAGACAAGGAATAGGAAACCCTATCCTTTGCCGATCGGCCACAAGCCCAAAGAGGGCTTCCATAACTTTCTTGACTTGCCAATTATTCACACACAATACTTTCCTTTTATTAGTTAACGGTCCTTAGTCATTATTCATTAAATACTAATGGTCGTTAGACGTTTTGTGTAATTAATAATTAAACATAACCTTTTACATTTAATTATTAAACTTTAACTCTCATATGTAAAGTGTGCAATCCCGTGATCTCGAGTTCGATCCTAACATACGACTACTAAAATAATGTCCATAAAACTAACAAGAACAATGTTAGCTGATTCTAAATTACCTACTACTTTTTGGGCTGAAGCAGTCAATACTGCTTGTTATGTGCAAAATAGAAGTAAAGTAGTTAAGCCTCATAACAAGACCCCTTATGAACTTTTACATGGTAGAAAACCATTGCTAGATTTCTTAAGACCATTTGGGTGTCCTGTTACTATCTTGAATACTATAGATCACTTAGGCAAGTTTGATGGCAAGGCTGATGAAGGTTTCTTTGTTGGATACTTAATGAATAGCAAAGCTTTTAGAGTGTTCAATAGTAGGACCAGGAAAGTGGAAGAGAACTTGCATGTTAGGTTTAGTGAGAGTACACCTAATGTTGCAGGGAATGGACCAAACTGGTTGTTTGATATTGATTCACTAACCAAGACAATGAATTATGAGACAGTTGTTGCAGGTACACAATCTAATGAGTATGCAGGTACAAAAGTTAATACTGATGCAGGTACACAAGCTTGGAAGGAGACTGAACCTGCAAAGAAGTACATTTTGCTACCCATATGGACTGCAGATCCACCTTTCTCAACCCAAGAGTCAAAGAGTTCACAAGAAGATGATCTTGATGAAGATCCAAAAGATGATAAAGAAGATGGTGTAAAATCTTCTGATGATAAAGTGGTTAATTAAGAAAAGCAGATTAATGAACAAGTAAAGGGTAATGTATCAGATAATATTGCCAATGAAGAAAATAACACTAGTGGTACTAACTCTGTTAATACTGATAAGCCAAGTGTTAATGTTGCTGACAAGGAAGGCTTTGCTTTTGATGAGGATGAATATTCACATGATCCAAACATGCCTCCCTTGGAAGAAATATATCCTGATACTGAGACATAACCAATTCAATATGGAAAAGGAAATTCCTGTCAGTCCTATTCCAACTACCAGAATTCACAAGAATCATCCTATGGAACAAATCATTGGAGAGCCACAATCTGCTGTTCAAACAAGAAACATGACAAAAGGTTTGAAGGAACAAGGTTTCTTTGCTAGATCCCTTCATCAAAGAAACAGTCACAAAGACCTTCAAAACTGTTTGTTTGCTTGTTTTCTATCACAAATAGAACCCAAGAATGCACATAAAGTATTACAGGATCCAAGCTGGGTGGAGGCTATGCAAGAAAAGCTTCTACAATTCAAGCTTCAAGAAGTTTGGACTCTGGTAGATTTGCCTAATGGGAAGAGGGCAATTGGTACTAAGTGGGTTTTCAGATGCAATAAGGATGAAAGAGGCATTGTGATTAGAAACAAGGCAAGATTAGTGGCTCAAGGATACACTCAAGAAGAAGGCATTGATTATAATGAAGTATTTGCTCTAGTTGCAAGAATTGAAGCTATAAGGTTATTCTTGGCTTATGCTTCTTACAAAGACTTTGTAGTATATCAAATGGATGTGAAGAGTGCTTTTCTATATGGGACAATTGATGAAGAGGTTCATGTCTCTCAACCACCTGGTTTTGAAGATCCAAATTTTCCTAACAAGGTTTACAAGGTGGAGAAAGCACTTTATGGTTTACATCAAGCTCCTAGAGCTTGGTATGACACATTGTCAAAATATCTGTTGAACAATGGTTTTAGTAGAGGGAAGATTGACAAAACTTTGTTTATCAGAAGACACAAAGATGATATCTTGTTAGTTCAAGTTTATGTTGATGATATTATCTTTGGATCAACAAACAAGGAATTATGTGCTGAATTTGAGAAGATAATGCATGAAAGATTTCAGATGAGTTCTATGGGTGAACTCACATATAACAACCGCGAATTTTTTAGGTCCTTACCCAACCTTAAGCTCGAAATGATCTGTTTATTTAGTTTATATGTTTACTTTTATGTGTGTTTGTGAGCTAGACCACACAACGCAAGTCGGCACAAATAAACCTAGTAATACGAAAAAACATTGGGTTTTACTAGATAACACGAACCTATACATATTTATAGTCAAATTTAATAGAAAAACAATCTTAAAAATATTGGCGCAACTTAGAAAATTCTTCGGTCACTTTTGATATGTTAAACGAGGTTGAGAACACTTTTGGTGAAAGTTTAGTTAAATTTCATCTATGGTCCTTGTGTTATAATTCGGCCGCCCCCTAGTTTCGAGAAATGGCAGGACAACCCCTCCATGGGGATATAACCCCATCACACCCCTCACTTCATTACTTGCATCAAACTTTAAAACATAAGAAAAAAAAAAAAAAAAAAAAAAAAAAAAAAAAAAAAAAAAAAAAAAAAAACCTCTCCTCTCCTCTCCTCTCCTCTCCTCTTAACCCTAGCCGCCGCCGGCCAAAGTCACCACCATCATATTCCACCTCACACCGCCACCACCAACACACACCTTGTGACTCCCTTATCACGTTTAACCACCACACACGCCCAAGAAACCTCACCTCCACCACGTATGCGCCACACCACCACCCGAAGAAAAGAAACGGAATACAAAAGTATCCTTATGGTGAAACAGCATATCAGCTACTTAAAAAGATGGACAACATTCTCACACCCAAAGAAAAGAAACAGAATTAAGTGTTTGGAGGCATCCTCCTAGTGTTTGTTCAAGCTATGATTGAAACTTGATGATTTTAGGTGAAAATATCAAGTTTAGGGGAGGATTGTTGGGTTTTAGAGATACTGCTGCTCATGTAATTACAACTGCTCAGGTATTACAAGAAAAATAATGCAAGTCATTACTGCTGCTAGTTATAAAGGTAAATGCTGCTTATGAAAGTTAAGACTGCTAGAGTACATTAAGACTGCTGACAGACTTCAAGGAAAAATACTATAAGTAGTTAATACTGCTAGAAGAAAAATTAGTACTGCTAGTACTAAGTTAATGCTGCTAGAGATTTAATGCTGCCGGAATAAAGAGTTAGTGTTGCTGATTCATTATTAGTGTTGCTGGAGTATTAGAGTCAGTTTATGTTTATAGAATATCTTGTAACTAAAGTTTAGTAATAGATAAATATAGAAAAGATATTTATCTTGTATAGAAAGTTATTGTAAGCCGACTAGGACTCCTTAGTCTATAAAAGGGGGTCCTAGAGCATAGAGATAGATACATCTTAACATCTTAACACGATTTTTTTTATAGAACTTCAAGGTTGTAAACCCTAATACTTTTGAGTATTCGTATTATATCAATAATATTGAAGTGCTTAGTTTGATATACTTGTGTTCTTGTTTACAGTTTTATACAATATAAAGTTCTTCTTAAGATCAAATACAAGATTCCGCATTTTATTCGATAAACTTCAAGGCAGTTTCTATACCTAGTTGTTTTAGATTTATCTAAGATAACTAACCCTTACAAGCTAAGGAATTTGATCAAGTTCTTAACTAGGATCAACACCAACTTCTCCTCATCCATTTTTGGAGACTTTGGAAGACTTGCCACCAAGAACATCAAATCCACCTCCTCTACCATCATTTGCAACAATCGAGCGTATCGCTCAAGTACAACCAAGGGCTTCATTCATGCCCAATGAACCCTTTGATAGTGAACCATCTCAACCTCAACCTCTACCTTTTCACCCTATTTATAGGGACATCCATGGGCCACTCTATGGAGACCATCCACATCATGAAATCCACAATGATCAACCTCCACCACAACCTCAAACTCAACAACCTTAATCCTTTTTACCTACTTTTGAGGACATTTATGAGTCCATGTGGATTGACCCTCCAAGCTCACAAGAAATCCGTAATACCCACAATGAAATGAATGGTCTCATCACCTTCAAAAACATGATAGGTTCCCACATTCAAGAAGCTATGCATTTACAAGAAGTCTTGTTCTCAAATGCAACCAACATACCACCACTAAACACCTCTCAAGCACATAACACTCAATCAAATCCACCACCACCACCAAATGACAATCAAGCCTTACCACTTCCACCCGGCTTCCCTCGCCATGGTTGTTCCATGTGTGAACGAACCGCGAGGATTAGCGAAAGGACCAACATAATGGTCCATAAACTACAAGATGAAATGAGGTTCATCCTCCAACACATCCTCGAACGTTTAAACGCTTTTTCCCATCCTCCTCCTCAATAGAACAACTAGGATGGATGAAATAATAATATTATGACTTTTTTTTATAGTTTTAGGATTTTATTTTTCTATTTTTATAGGATCTTTTTTCTAAGTTATTTTTCATTTTTGCATTTCATTTCCTCATACTCATTTATGTCCCTTCATTTTGACCTTAGTCAAAATGAATTTTACTAAATGAATGATGTTCTATTATGTTTTGTGTGTTGGTTTATGTATGGTTGATTTGGATTATTTATCACTAACCTTTGTTTTGTAGCATTCAAAATCCATGTACTTGGCACCCTATCAAGGGGGAGTATTGACCAAGGGGAGCTAATCAAGCTCAGACTTGCACTACATTCCACTACGCTTCTCTTCTTTTTGTTTTGACAAAAATGGGGAGAAAATATTAAACTTAAACTAACTCACAAATTGGTCACAATTGATATTTTTATACAACTTAAAAATCAATATGTTGCATAAAAACAAGTTTAATCTATATATATATATATATATATAATATATATATATATATATATATATATATATATATATATATATATATATATATATATATATATATATATATATATATATATATATATATTTAAAAGACTAACACTTTATTTATCTCATTACTTAAAAATAAATTTTATGTTTTGTCCTCAACAAAAAAGGGGAGATTGTTAATACAAATATCGTCTAAAAAATGTTTTTTATATTTTACGATCTTTGCTATATTTTGTTAACGACAATTATAAACTTTATTTTAGCAAAACATAAATATAGTTAAGTCTTTTACATATATAGTCACGAGTCTTTCATAAACACAAATTAAACATTACTTAGGTAATATATACATTTTACAAAGTATACTTTCATAAACTAGTTAATCTAAAATGAAAATGTATTTTTACATCATGGCATGCATCATCTTTGAGATCTTTGGAAGATATGATGAATATCTTGTTTAGATTGTTACTCAAAGAATCATGGAAAGATATGGTAAATATTTTGGTTAGATTTGATATAGATTTGGATGATTCTCTGTCAGGTCCCCGCGGAACCAAACGACTACACGGACGGAACCCTCATTTTGGTTCCGTCCCATCCGTGGTTTGCAGGCACTTGTTGCCTATAAATAGCAAGCCACACATTGATGTTTTCTCATCACTTTCATACATAAAACAACATACATTCTCTCATTCATTATTCTCTATATATAACTCATTCTTATTTCATTTTAGTGAACTTCTTTGTAGCAAGAAGATCAAAGCATTACAAGCTTCAACAAAATGTTGCAAGGCTCATTGTGTGAATTGTATTCATTCATACATCATTGTTTGTACCAAACCATCATAAACCTCTGATAGTGATCGTTTAGTATTTTAGTCCTCAAAATACTTAGTGTGACGGGAGTGGTTATACCCTTGCAAAAGAACTTGACATCTAGCTTTGTGTCAAAAATATTGTAAGCGACGTATAAAGGTTTTCTCCGCCGGATACATTTGCTTAATATTATGAAAACCACGGCGAGTGGTTTTTGAATGAAATATTTTATTTTACTATTGAATTCCTTGAGGAGATTGATTATTTTTTGTTCTGAGAATTTATGTTGCATGACATCTACTTTGTTTGATATCTGAACACTATGTTATTTTTGTTGGGATCATGGTTTGGTTCTTTTATGGACTCATTTGATCTGGTTCATTTATATACATGGTATTTGGTGTTCTTGTATTTTGTCTTGTATAAGCTTAGTATTTATGGAGTTGGTGGTCCTAATTCCTGTTTATGTAGCCAGTCATGATTAATCCTCCTAATCATCTTTTGGGAAGGTATTTTTAGAATGAGAAAGTTCACGCAGTCTCATGTAATTTACATAATTAAGCTGAAAACAACAAAACTTGAAAAGAGAAATATTGTGGCCGATTGAAAGTTAAAAAGGTGCGAGATCTGGGCTAGAGCAAAAGAACTCGCATTTTGTTAACAAGTGAATTTTTTTACAGAGATGTGTTAAACCTTATATAGATTTTAGGATTGCTTGTGATAAACCTGAGTTTGGTTTTTCTGTGATGAGAATGGTACTTGAGTCTCTGAATTGCTTTAATAATATGGACAGGCTAATCATGGCTTCTTATTGGATGGAAAAGATCAAGCTACTTGTTTTCGTGGAAGAAAACATCATCTCACTATAAATGATGAGTTTGGGATCATTGTATGTTGGAATATGAATAACATAAAACTATTTAAACATATAAACCACACATCAAGCACGCAGCGGATAATAGGATCTATATACATGTAATTAATTAACTAAAATTAAAAGTAATGCGTACCTTTGGTTTCTAGCCAAACAAGAAACCAACGTGAGCAAGATCCGGTTAAACCCTAAATAAGGGTTTATGTATGTCAACTATAAAACTAGTCGAATAGGGCAAATCACTCAAGCTAAAGCAAGCTTGATCTCCGTTCTTGTACACACGTATTACTAGCGTCTCAATGTAAAAAGCTATGTTCTAATTACACGAACAAATCAAACACTTTTGTTTGTGTTTCTTGAACCAAAAATCCCAAGGGTGGGAGTA
The DNA here is from genome assembly GCA_021014915.2 of Artemisia tridentata subsp. tridentata. Classification (NCBI taxonomy): domain Eukaryota; kingdom Viridiplantae; phylum Streptophyta; class Magnoliopsida; order Asterales; family Asteraceae; genus Artemisia; species Artemisia tridentata. The sequence continues at coordinate 131,035,735 of CP139509.1, read as the reverse complement.
TGATGGATCGGCCAAAAACACACGAGATGGAGGAGAAGAAGAAGTTTGACTTGGTAGAGAATTAGGGTTAGTGAACTATGAATACAAAGGTTTGTATTTATAGGCTTCACAAACCTTTCTCTCCAAGTTAGGGCAACAAACCCACCCCCTCCATGGGTTGGCCGGCCACACCAAGCCCAAGGGGTCTTGGTTTTGGTTCTTTTCATCTCTAGTCCTTCTAGTTAATATTTAACGTTCGTTATTCAAACCCCGTTAAATACTAATGACCGTTAAGTGTTTTATTCGTGAAATGAATAATTAAATCATAACTAAATATATTGATTATTCAAACCATTGAAACTCATACGTAATGTGTGCTATCCCGAAGTCTCGTGTTCGAAACTGGTCATACGTATATTAATTTATAACCACAACTTTAACACTGTAAATACTGTTCATTTGTTGAGATAGAAGGTTAGTCTTAACTTATCTCTAACCTACTCTTGTCACTTTTTTCACTTCTCATTTTCATTACGGTACTCCTTATTACTAACCGCATGCCCAAAAAAATCAACTTTCAACTTTTTTTGTTTGTGGTCAATATTTTCTTCTTCATGTACCTCGTCTGATGTATGTTTTCGACCCAATTCATGTGATTTGTTATGAATCACATGTATTTTTTCTGAATCATATGTGGTTTGTTCTGAATCACATGTTATTTTGTAGTATATAACTCTGAGTAATCACTTAAAATTACATGTTACTAACTACATATTTGTATGTTCATATGCAAATCACATGTGATTTACCGCAAATCACACGTGATTTACCTCAAATCACACGTGATTACCTCAAATCACACGTGATTTTACCTCAAATTATTTTTAATTTATGTATGTTTTACTATTCTTTTTGTAGATAAAGTTGTTTGCTTCGCATCTTAAGTTATACAATCATCGAAGAAGACAGGATAGTTTTGCTAAAGCAAAACCATGAATTCCATAGTTGACATGGTGGACCAAGGAAAATGACATATATTGTTATGTTTTCGCCGTGTTTCATGTGGAAAGATATTTGGGTGAAGCGTCTGAAGTTCAAGTACGCCACAAAGATATCGTTGGACAAGTTGAATGTGCATGCATAGAGGATGTTTGAATTGGCTAAGCATCTTGAGAATTAGGTTGAAGATGATGTAACGCAATTAGGTAGAGTATGGCGTAATTGTTAAAAACATGTATATGGTAGTTTGTTTTTCAGACAAGTGTCAACAGTTGTATGTTATAATTCGTCTTTGGAAATATTAGAAGTAGCCTAATATGTGTCCATGTTATTTTCTAACTGTGTTTTGGAGTATGTATGTGTTTAAAAAAAGTATCCAAAGATGTATTTTATGAATTAGTGTAATTTCAAGTTTTCTGATAACTGACTTAGTATCATATTTACTCAAGTAAAATGCATGCTTTTTGAGGTAAATTACAAGTGGTTCACACAAGGATCAAATGTGATATTCACACGAAACACATGTGATTTTTCATGTGCTTCATACTTGATTTGATAACATATTTCTTACAAATCACATGTTTTATTTTATGTCCATTTTATAAAAATGTTGAGTACTCACTTGTGTCTTACATTCAAAAATAATACAAATACCATAGTTAAGCATTTTGTAAAATATTTTGTATTAAAGAAAATGACAATTCCATAAATTCAATAAATAATTCGTATAAAACATTACAGAGATTAAAAAGAAAATGAAAAATAAATTCAAATCAAAAGCTTTCAAGCGTCCATAGCTGTTATAATTTGCTCCACAATGTCCACATTTCTTTTATGGCTACACCCTTACTTGAAGCGCTTTCTCTCTTCCATTCATTTTATGTTGTCCTTTCACTCCACCTTTGTTGTCCTTTCTTTCATTCATTCAAGCGTCCATGTTGTCCTTTCACTCCACCTTATGTTGTCCTTTCACTCCACCTTTGTTGTCCTTTCTTTCATTCATTCTATGTGATCCTGTGCATGAAACACATGTGATAAAACACAGATCACATGTGATTCACATATGAATCACATGCGATTCACATATGAATCACATTTTTTTCATAACAAAACATAAAAAAACAGACTCACATGATTTATTTCTCTCTAGATCAAAATAGAATCACATGTGATTCAGTTTATGATAACAAAAAGTAAAGCACACGTGATTTACATTTTTCTATAACAAAACACAATAAAAACATAATCACATGTGATTTAATCCTTTCTAGATAAAAAAAAAAAATCACTGTGATTTAGTTTATAGGGATAATGGCATGAAAAGGCATATACTTGCCACTTTTTGTCATTGTATGTAGCGACCTTTTTTTTTTTTTTGAATTTGGCACTAACTTTTCTAAATCGTGTCATTGTGTGGTCTGTGTGACCGGATGAAACCTTAGCCGGTTTTATCCCCCTTTTTAATACTTTTAATATCTTTTCACAATATCCACGTTTGAAAATAAATTGCCAGGTAATATATACGATTTAAATACACACCTTATACGTTTTTTGTCCACATATAACTATTATCCCTATCCAGAGAAACAAATAGTCCCACCACACACTTCTTTATTTGAATGGTCCCCAAACCCTAATTATTAAACTACAAATTGGCAGTCACTCTCTGTTTATTTTATGAAATTGATGTGTGCAAAAGGTAAATTTGACTTTATTATGTTTTTTTTTACTGGAATTGTTTTTTATTCATGTCTCCCATAATATGCATGGTGATTTAGGGTTTTTACTGATCACGATTTTTTTGGGGTTTTTTTATTGTTTACAGTATTTCTTCTTCTGGTTTACACGCAATGTATTTGATGTACACTTTGATGGTGTCTTTTACTTTGACCCACTAAGGTATGAAAATGGTGTTGTTTTCATTTAAGGGTTTCTAAGGATAAGAAGTATGATTATGATGGTCTGAATGAGTATCTGAAAGAGCAGTTAAAGACCACGTTTTATGGCATGTTTTTTAAGTTACCAGGCTGTGAGTTAGAAAAGGGGCTAAAAATAGTTGAGTCTAATGCAGATTTGGAGTCGATGTATGAATTTTGTGATGCATATGGAAGTTTGGAAATGTACTTAGCCCACATTCCCCAAAATTTGTATGAATATTATTATACAAATCTAGTATTTGATGAATCGGTTAATGAGGCAGCTTCTAAACTTAGAATACAAGGGATTAAGAGGTATGATGCTGGGAACTTGTCATATGATGAATTAGTTTCATGGGCTGAGGAAGAAGCACAAAAGTTAAAGACACCCCCTAAGCCCAGAACTGTTAGTATAAAACATTGGGATAGTGTATCACCACATAAGATCAGATCTGTTAATCTAGAGAATGAGGCTGTTGCATCATCTGATGTTGTACATGATGACACTGGTCCATCAGAACATGTACATGATGACAATGGTCCATCTGATGTTGTACATGATGACACTGGTACATCAGAACATGTACATGATGACAATGGTCCATCAGAACATGTTGAAGATGACTTACCTAGGAAGTTTGTAGATAAGGGTAAGGCTGTGATGATTGATGAAGATATACCAGTTCATGCTAGAAAGCCAATGGATAGGAATAAGGGTATTGTTATTGAAGAAAATATGAATCCAAGTGGTAGGGCTGATTCTTCAAGTGACACTGAAGCTGAAATTCCTGACTACTCAATGTTGTATGATGATAGTGAAAGTGAATTGTCTGACAGATCTGTAGACTATTTATCAGAAGGTGAGGAGGAGTTGATTGAACTTAGGAGAAGAAATTTTGAGGCTAAAAGGGCACCCAAGGTAAAAAAACCAGCTACTAAACCACAAGGTGTAGAGGGAAGTTCAAGACAAAATAAATGGGATGGTATAGGTGAAAATGAAACTGTCTTAGAGCATGAGGAATTCCTGGGTAATTTGATGAGGAAGCTCAAAGGTTGTGATGATGACACTGGTGAACTTACAGATCTATTCAAAATGGTGGAGACTAATGTGGAGAGGTATCCTGTTTATGATTCAGATACACATTGGAAAATGCAGAAACCAACGGTAATTATTCATTACATCCTAAATATTTTTCATAGTATAAATGTTACATTTAGTCTTTTCAATAACATCTTTATGTTAATTTTCAGGTTGGTGAAAAGTTTACCGATGCTGGTCAATTAAAAGAATGTATTACTTATTATGGTTTAGCAAATGGATTTTCTTTATGTGAGTACAGGTCTTGGCAGAGTAGGAAGGTTGGGTAGATGGTTTGGGATTGATGAAAATGAAACTGAGTCTGATCCAATTGAACATACAGAAGGGTTGCATACAGAAGATGACCATGCTGAAGATGACCATGCTGAAGAAATCACACTTGACAACCTAAATGCACCTCAGAACTCACAAACACATATCTCACAGAATGCACCTACTCAGAACTCACAGACTGCACCAATTCCTGTTGTCAACCAACCTGTACCAGTGAATCAAGCACAACCAAGAGCAAGGAGACATTTTGTCATGCCAAGGCAAAGAGGAAAGAGTGAAAGAATCTTGAAGAAAAAATTGGCAAAGCAACACCAAGGAATTGGGAGTTCAAGTACTAATGCTCTCAGTATGGATTGAAAGACAATGAATCATGTTTAACTTAACTACATTTCTGTGCACTTCTTTTGTTAATATATGTTGTGCACTTAGAAACAGTTTGTATTAGGTTGTTATGTCATGTAACTTTAAACTATCATGTGATCCTCACTTTTGTTCCTGAATGGTTGATCATAGTTAATGACATGAACCTTTGTTGAACTATCATGTGGGGTTGTTAAATGTGTATTTGTGTTTGCTAGAATACAAAAATAACCTAAACAAATCTTCGCATTAAAGAGAAACCAACCCAAAACATTGTCATATTACATTAGTCCTAACAGTTGGTCTAGGCAAATACATTACTTGCAGCAACAAAAACAACCAAAATGACAAACAAACTAAACAAAACCACAAGTTTGTCATGACAATTGACTTTTGACTTTATGAAACTTAATTCTGCCTTCAACTCAGCCTTCAATTCAACCATTTGCAAATATGTTGCTTCATCAAATGTGGAACTTTTGCCTTCATCAGACTTTGAGCCAACCTTGTCCATGTGCATCTCAGATTTTCCCTTCATCAATTCAGCCATTCTCCACCTCAACATTTTCAATTCTTCATGCTCTTTGAAGAACAACTCTTTGTAGTACTCACTAGGTAGCTCATCATCCATAAACCCATAGAACTTACACTGATTTTCCCTACCCTGTCATATCAACAAATAACAATGAAAAGCCACTTCAATCTTCTTATATCAAAAACTTAACTTACATACGAATTATTATCATACATATTTTGGACAACCCTTGAATCTTCTACCGGGGTTTGTGATGGTCCATGCAACTTGAGCTTCGATAGGCAAATGACAATCACACTCAGTGCATGCAATTACTTCTTCTTTTGTGTAAAAACGTCCGATTGACGTGGATCTGGATCGTGAGGTAGATGAGGACGAAGATCTCATGCCTAGGGTTTGTGTGGTGGTGGTATAAAGTTATTGGTGGGGATAAAGGGATAAAGTGGTTGGGATGTGTTAATATATAAAGAAAATAGAAATACATGTTTTAAAAAATAAAGATGTGCATAAAATACACAAAAAATGAATAAAGGTGTGAAATACTAAACCTAGTCATCAGTTACCGTCGCCACGTAGGACAACAAGTTTCATCCGGTCACACAGACCACACAATGACATGATTTAGAAAAGTTAGTGCCAAATTCAAAAAAAAAAGGTCGCTACATACAATGACAAAAAGTGGCAAGTATGTGCCTTTTCATGCCATTATCCCTAGTTTATAACAACAAAAAGTAAATCACATGTTATTTACATTTTTCCATAACAAAACAAAAAAAAAATACAGGATCACACATGATTTTACATGTAATTACTTGTACATAATCTTCTAGATGCAATTTATATTTCATCATCTTATGAATCATATGCTTATAAAAATACTTCATACATAAAAACTTTTTTGAATGATTGCAATTTTGTTATATTAAGCAAACTCAAACAGCAATCCAAAGAGCCATATTAAACTAAATCAACAATCCAGACAACCCCTTTTAAACAACTAACTGAAAAAGCAATCCCAAACAAACCCATAAAAATTTACGGTTATATCAACCCTTTGAATGGTTGACATCCTCGGTTTTTGTGATACTATAGATTAGCAAACATGTTTCAATACATATAGTAATTAAATCCCCCAAAAAAAGTCCTATATTAACAATCCCAAACAGCCCCTTTTGATTAGCGATACTTTATTTTAGAAAAAAATGGAATGATAGAAACAACATAACCAAATCTGGATTCAATAGAAGAAATAACTTACAATGTTTGAGCTTAAAGTTAAACTTGAACCCATGAAAAAAAATAACCACATCTAGTTGTCTTTTAACTTGAAATGGAGAAACCTGCTTCTTCAGTGAAGAAAATTCTTGAAGTTTTGCTCAAATTCAAACATGACAATTTTATGCAAGTCTTTATCAACACATCAAATTTAACCATTTTTAGATCAATGGAGGACTACGGATCGGCGGCTGATCGACCGTGATATGGAGGATCGACGAAGACGACTGTTTACGGTGGTTTATGTGTGTTTTGATAATTTTGTGTGTCTTTATTTGGTTTGTTTGTGTTATTGATGATAGAGAATTGAGGAAGAAACCGTAACTTTTTTACAAGAAAATGAGCTGAAAGGAGATAATTTTTGTTTTTATATGTTTACATTTTTGCCCTTGCTTTGTGATTGTGTGGATGATTAGAGCCATTGGATGAAATCAGAATAAAGAGACATGATTCGCTGGCTTGTTCTTTAGAGAAATCAGGTTTGTAGTGGATCTCACCTCTATATCTTTTATATATAAAACAATTCATAAGACTTCTAGTATCATAGAAAAAGTTTGTATAGTCAAACTATCTGAAGATAAATCCCTATTTCTTTGCATTCTCGCATTCAATTCATTATGGTTGTTTGATCACTTTTGTATTGTGACTTTCGACTTAACCTTACATCTAAGCCAATCTTATATCTAACAGTTGGTTATAGTCTTGTTACTACAAAAGCTATGAGTTTGATTCTTTACCAAAGCTTTGGGTATCATAAAAATATTTTGTTACGCGGTTTCACTAAGGTTGTGTTTGGGAGAGGGCTTATAAGGGCTTATGGGGCTTAAACTTCTAAAATAAGCCGACTTATAAAATAAGTCTTGTTTGTCGTATGGGTTTATGGAGGCTTTTATAAACCATAAGCCTCCATAAGCCCAAGCCCATTGAAAGAGGCTTATGGAAGCTTATAGTTAGTCAAATTACTTAACTACCCTTTAAAATATAACGGATTATCACACGAAAGCTGGAAATATATATGAATTTAATTTGATGTATTTTTATGTGATTTTACATTAATAAGCTTCAGATCCAACTAATTCGTCAAACAGTTTTATAAAATTATAAGCTCCAGTTTTCGGCTTATAATATAAGTCTCAACCCAAGCCCCATGTCTATCACGAGTTACAGCCCGTTTCACCAAACATACCCTAAATGTCAAGCGTATAAACCCCAAAAAGTTAAACATGCATGTCAGTTACCAAATCACAATTCCAATCAACAACAAACAAAACCCAAAACAACTTATCAAGCTTTTCTTGCAGCATGGATGAAACATAATCAATAATGCAAACACTTTAAGGGGGTGTTTGGCCATTTGTGTATTAGATTGATCATGTTATATAAACATATAAGAGGTGTTTGTTAATGAGTCTTTATTTTTGTCCAAATATTAGATACATCCTACAAATAGCTCATAGCAGCAAAATAATTAATAAATTTAACCCTAGAGAAGTGAAGGACATAAACAATGAAGGAATAAATAACAGAAAAGTGAAAATTATTCCTTATCATTTATCTTTTAATGCTTCATCCAGTTTTGGTAAATTGCCACAAATCAACACCATGGTATCACTAAGAAAGCCAAGGATTTTTTTTTTTATTATTATTTTTTTTTTCACTACAAATTGAAGCAATACAAAAAAAGAAACACATCATTAAATTAGGTAAATTTTACTGTAGAAGTAGATGTTGTGATAGAAGCCAAACATAAGGTTGTTGTGGGTTTCATTATCATCGTAGGCGTAGCTGTTGTGATAGAAGCCAAACATAATGTTGTTGTGGGTTTCATTATCATCGTTGTAAAAATGAAAGAATAATAAAAAAAGAAAAATTACACCTACACATACACGTGTTGTTTTTACCAAAAGGGAAACTACATGTGTTTGGTCAAGGGTATAAGAAGAATGGAAATTGTTTCCCGAAGAAGAAAAAGAAAGGGTTGTAGGTCACATGAAGGCTCGAACCATACACTTTTGGTATAAAATGGGATAGGTTACCCCACTAAGCTAAAATTATTATAGTTTAATAAGAGTGATTAGTGTTCCTTCTAAAAAGAGCAAGGCTCGGATCAAGTGGTTAACACTCTTACCTCTGGAGACAGAGGTCAAGAGTTTGATCCTCACCCTTGCAAGGCCGGTGGTCCTTTTCTACCTTTGGTAGAACCGGAATCAGCCTCTCTACCTTAGGTAGGGGTAAGGCTGTCTACATCTCAACCTTCCCCCATACACCGTGAAAGACGGTATTAAGAGTTACTTTATTTTAGTGTTCCTTCTACAGTAACAATCCAAAGGATTGTTTAGATTTAAAATTGATGACAATAGTTTACATAAAAAATAAATAAATTAATTTAAAAAAAAAAAAAAAAAAAAAAATAAAAAAAAAAAAAAAAAAAAGGAGGTAGGGGGTAGGTGTGGAAATGAGTCGGAGTCGAGTCCGAGCATGCCAGAGCTTAAGCTCGGGCTCATTTAGGGTTTATAAAGGTAGAGCTCGAGCTTGGCTCGGTTCGAGACTTGTTTATTTAGCTCGAGCTCGGTTCGTGGTATGTTATACAAGCTCGGGCTCGACTCGGGCTCACGAGGTGCCAATCAAAAGTTAAAGCTTAGCTCGAGCTCTGCTTGTAAAATATCTATTTTGAGTTTATTAATAAGCTTGTTATTGAGCTCGTTAATAAGTTTGCTTATAATACAAATGCATAACGTATTATATATGTTTAATATTCAAAATACCCTAATGTCGTTTAGGCTCACGAGCCCAACAAGATTTATATATAAAGCTTGGGGCTCGAGCTCGATTAATAAAGAGCCGCAACTTAGAAACGAGCTCTGGATCAAGCTCGTTTAAGATCTGCTTATTCAAGCTTTTTTACCAGTTAGATCTCGAGCTTTTTACAAACGGCTCGACTCATTTCCGCTCATAGTAAGTAGCAATACAAATGACTGTGTCAATTAACAAACTAACGTATCATTAAATATAAATATGATTTATCAGCTATTCTGAGCGATCGATCATACATAGGTCATGTGATCTCGATGGCTATCTCATTCAAGTAGTATTAAATTGAATGCAAGTCCAAAAGCCTTGGTCCCATAAAATTATTAAAGAAACAAAAGTTTAGATAATTTTAAGCTACAACTTGACAAAAGAAAAGGACAAATACATATTACATCTCGATGGCTATTGCGTTCGTTTTTTATTTCTTTTTTTCAAAATATGATTGGTGCTAAAAAAAATGGTGACAAATAAAGATGTTGCTGTATTATGAGAATCCTCAGTTACTTCATTTATGTGGGCCAATCCAGGACGATAAGTGTGGCTCGAAATACATATATGGGCCAACTATGAAAGAGTCCGTTAATAGTGGGGGAATTCTTGTCATCCAAGTATCCAATAATCCAACGTGAATACTACTAGTAATACATAACTCTATAGAATTTATCATATGCTAGTCTTAAATGTCTCAAAAAGTTTCAGTACGTTTCCAATTATATGGTTTTATTGGTGCACACTAAGGCGGTTACAATGCTTTTATCAAATTGCACTTTTAGTATATGGTTTTTAAAAGTTGCGTGATAAATTATGTAACGGGGAAGATTTCATACGCTTTGCGATCGAGTTCCAATAAGAGGTTACAAGTTTGAATTATGTAAGCTACAACTTTTTGTATAGCGGGCCACTTGTTCTAGTGACTATCGTCGTGAAAGGCCGGTGATTACAAAACTTCATGAATTTTGTGGTTGATATATAGAGTCTAGGGTTTATACCATAAGTGACTAATTGAGATTTTAATCATATAAAAGATAAACTAGAAAAACATTTTAAAGCTTAGTACACAACAATTATCAAAACAATTATAGTAGTTGAACATTTTACACATGCTATTTTATCTTAGTGGGAAGATTGTACGGTAGAACATTTTCTGAGTGATACTAGTTTGAGTCTTTCCCTCCCACATTAGAGCGTTAGGTATGTTAACTCTCCAACCGGCGTTATGTTGGCCGCGTTGACAGCGTTACCATACCGCTATCACCGTGTTACCAACGCCCGTTGGTTTGTGATTAAAAAAAAAAAAATCAAAAATTTTTTTTTTTTGAAAGAAATGGTAAAAAATGGCTAGTTTTTTTTTTTTTTTTTTTTTTTTTTTTTTTTTTTTTTTTTTTTAAACTAAAACAATACCACTTTACACACTTATTTAAACCCATTAACACACTCATTTCTTACACACAAACACTTTAATTCCATTCTATAACTTTTACATTTTCACACACAAAATAAAAAATGTCTCAACACAATAACGAGTTCTTCAACAACCTCCTCAACATGTCCCAACCGGGTTCGTCATCTTCGTCAAACCCTTCGACACCTTCATCCGCACAATCAATATCATCACGTTCTCACTTTCCCGGGTTCGGTAGCCAATACCAGATGCCCCCCACACACCCGAAACAACTTTATCATCAACAAAAATATTTTCAAAAACAACAAATACTTAACCAACAATTTCAAAATCTACAACAAAATCCACCACCAACACCACCATACATGGCACAACCACAAACATCACAACCACCAACCGAAACTGAAACCCAAAAGTTCAAAATAAAAGGAAAACGTGTGGAAAAACGAGCAAAAGACTTGAAACCCACAACCTAAAACGACCCAAAACATAATCCTTTTATTGTACCCCTCGTTGGGTAGCCTCGAAAGAAACGTTGTTAGCCTCGTGTTACGCTGCCGTTTCTGAGGATAACAAATTCGGAGCCGACCAAAACAACGATTCGTTTGGCACAAAGTTCTCCACGAGTGCAACAAAATTAATTTCTAAAAACGTAACAAGGACATGTTGATGAGTAAGTGACATACGTTGGACAATAATTGCCACTTTAAGTTCAACTCAATTTTTAAACGTTTCCAACATTTGGGCACTCGTAGTGGGGAAAATGAGCTTAAATTTATGAATCGTGCTAGGAACACGTATCGTCAAGAGGTTAAAGGAGGAAGACGGTTTGCACAAAAAGACGCGTGGGATATTTGAAAAAACACTCCAAATGGGACGCGCCTACTCCCATTGATCCGGTTGATCTCACCAGACGCGAGGAGCTATTCGGAGATGACGTGAGACCTCATCCCCCAGCCAAACCACATGCCTCCAAAAAACCAAATCCCAATCCTCGACGAGCACCGCGGGAAGTGAGGCGTTTGAATTTGGTGATTTTACGCAACATGAGTTTCGAATCAAACAGGAAGCCGCGGCTGTAACACCCCCAAAATATCGCGACGGGAGATAGTGTCACTAGGGTATTACTTCATAGTTCACAGTACAAGTTACAGAAAACGATTCTAAATGAGAAGTTTTTGAAAATAAATTATCATTCGATTTATAAATAATACCAGAGATTACAACAAGCTCCCATAAGTTTTAGCGTACATACTAAGTACAAAAAAAAGATTTATCGAACGATAATGATGCATTGTCTTCAAAACATTTTTCGTGCACCTTCACATGCCAGCTTATACCTTAAGGACCTGAGATAAAACATGCTAAAAAGTCAACACAATAGTTGAGTGAATTCATAGGTTTATAGTAATGGACAACAAGTTTCAGAGTTATTGTAATAATTGCAACGAAAACAATTATTAGTAAAAACCAAGGTTGCAAAAATCGCGAATCGGTAGTCGGGCGGTCGACCACCTTGTACCTTGTAATCGGTCTAGGAGGGATTAGTCGGTGATTAATCGAATTGACATTACTGAGAAATTTTAGTTATTTTTGGCAAGTTTTGTGTATTTTCGGTGAGTTTTAGGTATTTCTGGCAAGGTAGTTTCTAAAAAACAACTTGCAATAGACTTAAACAGTTACTATAAGTGATCAAAATAAGTTTACAGTGAGTTTTGGGTACTTCCGGCAAGATTTATAGGTTTCGGGCAAGTTTGACCACCATTGACCGCCGTTAATCGCTGTTGACCACAATTGACCTATTTGTTTGACCCAGTTACATAAATCGGCAAGGTCGGTGGCCTTGTAGCACCTAATCGGCGATTAATCGGCCTTGTAGACCTTTTTTTGCAACACTGGTAAAAACAGTTATTATTGCCATAAGCTCATGACACTTAACGCTTAACTGGGGTATCATAAAAATGATAATAGTAACATGGCCTTCTTGTAGGTAATTGCCACTTACCTATATAAAATTCAAATATAGTACGTTTGGTTGAACTATCTAAACAACACAAACGGGATTCGTCAATCTCGATAGGCCTATCCACAATATTCGCACTCACACACAAGTAATTATTGGTTCATGATGAAAGGACTTTCTGGCAATAGTGTACTTAGGCAATAATTCATTCAGTTAAGATAAACATACAGTTTGTAAATAATTTTCCATAGTAAAAATAGTTTAGCATGTATCTCCCCAAGGAGTTATAAAACAATTAAATAAAAATGGGGCTATGAACTCACCTTAATAACAGCGTTTTAAAAGTTGACGATGATGGGATTGTTTATATCCCGAAACCCGTAGTTTTCTTTAACTTGCACTGTGAGCTATGAAGTAATACCCCAGTGACACAATCTTCCACTGCGATATTTTAGGGGTGTTACAGCGGCGACGATGTACGACGCGTCGAGGAAGAAAGACGAGGGCATACTAGAATCGAAGAATTGAGGTTTCTCAATACTCCAACCGACCCTAATTTGCCACCGGACCGAGCCTTCCTCATCAAAATGTAAAAACATGAGATAATGAAGAAATATCGACAACAACAACAAAAGTAGTTTCATATGTTGGGTTTTTTTTTTTTTTTTTTTTTTTTTTTTTTTTTTTTTTTTTTTAAGTATTGTAATTTTACTTGAATTAAGAGTTAATTACATAAATGGTTATTATGGTTTGTCGGGTTTTACGAGTCTAGTCACTGTACTTCTTTTCGCCAGGTCATATCACTGTGGTTTGAATTGATCACGGATCTAGTCCATTTCTTATTAACTATGTCAAAATGGGTGTTAAACTCATGGAAAACTAGTGAAATGACAAAATTTATTTGAACTTATTTTTCTTTTTATTCTTTCTAATCCAAGAACACTAAAATTTTTCCATAACTCGAAAAAACTTCATAGTTACAAAATTTACAACCCCATTGAAACTTTTATAATTATCTACCTCGAAGTTACAAATCTAATACAAACACCTCTTTTGTCATTAACTTCAAATCTGAAAAAGGACAAGAGATAAGAAAAATAAAATGTAAAAAACCTAAATTTGAACCCTTAGTTTTTTAACCAATATAAAACCAAAAAATTAAAAATAAAAATAAATAAATAAATAAATAAAATGAAAACCATTAGATCTTATCGGAGGGGTCACAGTGCTTGTTTTTGTTGCGATGGTTGATGGAGGGCCGGTGACGGCTAGCCGCGAGTGGTGGTTTTCGGTTGGACGCATTATAGATAGAATAGAGTGGGTGTGGGTGGTGGCAATTGAGGAAGATGGTGGCAACGATTCAGATTGTGGATCGAGTGATGGAAGTGAGGATGGCGGCGGTGGTTTCTTTGGTATGTAAAGTGAGACATGAAATGTTAGGCGAGGGTGTTGGGATTTTGGTATCAAGTATTGTTGATTTTGGTTTTAAACCTATAGCTTTATGTTTGGATATGGGTTTTTGTGGTTGTCAATTGTGTTGTTATTAAATTTGAATGTGGGTTTTTATTGTGGATTCAAAAGTGCGAAGGATGAAGAAGATGATATCTAAGGTGCAGTTTGGTTTGATGGTTTATGATGGATTTAGTGGGACCTGGACACCAAACTCATGTTTGGTATATGTCCCTTGACTTTCCGTACACTACTCATCCCCAAATAGTAAAGGAGTGGGAATTCTGGTCCAGCCACTATACTTTCCTGACACCACTTTTTATTATTATTATTATTATTATTATTATTATTATTATTATTATTATTATTATTATTATTATTATTACATTATTATTATTATTATTATTTTAGTTTATTTCCTTACATTCATTTATGTCCACACATTTATATAGTGGTGGGCCATTATGTTATTTTTAATATTTAAATAAAATTTTATACAAATAAAATTGTATAAATTATATATTTTCTTTCTCCGACATCAAATCCAAATCCAAATCCAAATCCAAATCCAAATCCTAATCCAAATCCTAAACCCACCTACAAACCAAACAGGCCATAAGATAATAAGGATGTGGGTTTTGAATTTAGATGTGAGTTTTTGTGGTTCTGTGTTTGCATATGTTCACTTGTCTGTACAATAAGGGGTGGCCGGAAAAGTTAAAACGGTGACCGAAAATATCGAGTTCAAAGGAATGAAGAAGGAGATGAAGTAGGAGATTAACTACAACAAAACAATAATGATAATAAGAATGCAAAAAGTCAATAATACCCTTAATAAAACATGCAAAAAGTCAATTATACCTTTTCCAACGGTTAAAATAGACGGAGTTAATGGAAATGGACTGAATCCGCAACAATTGCAAATCACGGTGACATGACCCGGCGAAAAAAAGTACAGTGACTAAACCTGTAAAACCCGAAAAACCACGGTGACCATTTATGTAATTAACTATTAAATCAATGAAATTTTAGTTTGTTTGAAAAATGAAAAATAAAATATAATTATGACTCTCAAAAAAGTGGTGTTATGGATGTTATTAGTGAAGAGGTGTTTTTAGGTGTTGTGTTAAAAGTGAGGAAGCCGATGTGGCTGTATTTTTTTGTGTTAACGATGTTGGCTATGTTTGGCGCGGAGCTTTTTGGAGCTTTTTGAGGCAATGAGCGGTGAGAATGAGCTTTTTTATTTTTGATGTTCGTTTGGTAAGAGAGCAATGAGTTGTAGCAATTTTTTAGGAAAGCTAATTTCCCAATGCTTCCTTTTGAAGTTGTAGATATTTACAAGAGCTGTGGATATATTCAATGACTAAAATACCCCTACCCCATCCCTAATAAAAACCCTAATATATATCACGTAATATATCTTCTGTTGCATCTTTTTTTTCTCTCAATTGCTGTCACAACTTCTGTCACAGGTTAGTGTGTGTATGATCCAATAACTTGTTTTGTTTAATGCAAATATGACATGCATGCTTATTATTTAATTGCCTAGTTGTGTGGCTGTGTTTGATTCAGTAAGTTATCATTTATAGTGTCAGATCACATATCAAATTGTCCTGCTCGTAGATTTTTAAGAGGACTTTAATTCCGCTGATTAATGTGATTTAAGGTCTAAATGTTAACAAAATGTGAATCGTAGATTGTAGAATGTAGATACAGTCGTATAGTTACGGTTGCATTCGCCTTGCATAATTACATTCGTAATAATGACAAAGAAGACACGGTGTTCACAACATTTGAACAACATCCAGATTACATGGGAGGTGAAGAACTTCGTGACGTACGTGGCTCGAATGCAAATAATGATGATATTTCTAGTGCAACATCTACCGAGATGAAAGAGATTCGCAATGATATTGCCACTTCAATATGGAATGCACTTCGTCGGTAGTACATTACTAGTGTATAACGGTATTATAAAATGTCCAGCATGTAAACGTAACTTTATTATTTATTTAGACAATTTTCTATTGAAATATGTATATGTCCTTTTACGTCATTTTACATATATATAAATACAGCTACAGCTATGTTACCAAACGTTTTTATTTAAAAAACGGCTGCTGCTCACTGCTCACTGCTACTGCTACTTTTACCAAACACAGCCGTTATCACATCTAATGTTTTTTTCTTAGGTTTTAACTATTTTCTTTTTTCATTTCAGCTTTTATAAACTGGCTTTTAATTTTCTCTAAGCTATGAACCTATATTTATATTGAAGGTATGTTTAACGCAAAGCATTTAAAATCTTAAGAAAACTCTGGCTTCCCAAGTAATTCATAACCCAAAGATAAATGTTCTCCCTCTAAAATATGTTTTTCGAGAGTACTTATAACCCAAAGTACCAAACTATAGTAATAATAAAGCTTTTAATTTAAGTATGTCGTGCTTAATTATTTTCAATTTTTACACACGCCACTAGAAAAAGACAAAACCTACAACTAGTCAGAAATAAGAAACAAAATAGCTAATTATCATGACATTTGGCATACAGCCCTCGAAGAATAACAACATTTGTAACTTAACCACATCATTCTTCACTACACCCTTGACAAGCAAACCTTTAACACCAACCTTCGCCACATAACACCCACGTGTCCATCTCACGACATGCAACCTTTGCATGACAAGCAGCTCTCATAACAAGTGACACACCCTTATCACCACGACACCACGTGCCACTTCACCACCGCTATTACACACTTTATAAACACTTCACAAACACATATCCATCACAACAACACTATAGATCTCATTCAAAAAATCAAGAACAGCAATTTTCTCATCAAAAAAATGACTGACATACATCATCCTGGAGGTGGTATGGGAGGTGGCATGGGAACTCACGGCCAATTTGGTGGAGGTATGGGGTCACACCAGTACCAACAACAACACACTTCGCAACGAGCCCATGCAGCTGTAAAAGCTGCAACTGCAGCTACAGCAGGGGGCTCGCTGCTAGTGCTATCCGGTCTCACACTTGCTGGGACCGTGATAGCACTAACAGTGGCTACTCCACTGTTGGTAATCTTCAGCCCAGTGCTCGTCCCAGCCGCGATCACTGTTTTCCTCCTGGCGACAGGGTTTTTGACGTCAGGAGGGTTCGGGGTTGCGGCTGTGACAGTTTTGTCATGGATATACAGGTACGCGACCGGAGGACATCCCCCGGGCGCGGACTCGTTGGACCAGGCGAGGGACAAGCTGGGATACAAGGCCAGGGAGATGAAAGGAAGGGCGGAACACGCTACTGGAATGGGACAGCATCAGGGTGGTGGAATGGGAATGGGACACCACAGGGCTGATATGTAGATGCGGTGGATAATGATATGGAAGGCTTTTAAAATGTTTATTTGTTTTGTCATTTCTGATGGTTTTTGTGTTTGTGTGTGTTTTGTTTATGTGTTTTATGTTGGTGAAATAATAATAAATATAACCACAAGTTCAGTTGTGAAGTTTTCACATGTTTCTTGCTTTTCTTATCTAGTGTATGGAAGGCTTTTAAATGTACAACTATACTATTTACTCTTGTTATTCGATTTATGGAGTATGTTGGATCAAAGTTATTTTAGAATAAAGAATTTTTATGGTGATCAATTCAAAATGGAAGTGTTGATCGATCGACATAACATGGCGAACTCTGTGTACTACTTTCAAAAGAAAGAAATGAGAACTAATAGACGTGGCTCAAGTCTGAGGCCTAAAAAGGATTTAAACGAGGCCTAAAAAGATTAAAAACGAGGCCTCTCTGATCAATGAAATTTGAACATTGATAATTTTTAATTCTATCTGAAGACTTACTCGTATTGTTCTAGTTTTCTAGCTTATACATGTTGTTTGATTAAGGGTGTGTTTAGTGGTTTGAAGCAAATCACTAGATTAACTTTTTAATTGGGAGACTTTAGCTTCGGTGGATTTCCCAATTAAGAATCACTAAGAGTTTGGCCTCACATTTTTTTCTCATTAAATGGAAAGTAAACAAGCCTTTAAGTCTTTGATCTTTGGAATCGAGTACGACAATTTATCTGAGCAAGTCTAAAGATCAAAGCCTTTCACCAATTGTAGTACTCAACTGAGTCCATGGAGTCTAAATATCAAAACCTTACACCCGTGTAAATATGTTGTGAATTTTTTTCCATGGAGTCTTGTAATGATAGAACTTTGGAATGATTTTGTGTTTGTGTATACAAGTTCACTGTGGGAATAGGTTAACTGGGGAGTTACTTGACGGGGGAGGAAAGCAAACAAAAAGAGGGGAGTCGTATGAAAATGGTTTTAGTTAAGCAGAGGTGGCAACCTTAACTCATTTAATTACAGGGTTGATTCAGGTTATGTTCTTATCTCTCACGGGTCAAAGAGGTAAACGGATAAGCGGATGTGATTTTTCCCTTTTCAGATTACCCAGAGAGGGCAACTCTTTTTTACTCTGATGAGCGCTGCCTCACCGGGTTAATCCCGAGACCATTTCTGGCCTTTCCTTAGCCATCCCCAAATGTACACACTTAGCGAGGTTGAGACCGTTCATGTATGTGTCTCCTTCTCCGGACATAGTAGCTTCTTTATTGTAACATACCCGTCTGAGACGGTGGTAAGGGTAAATCAAGAGTCTTGAAAAGAGTATATTTGTAATCTCGTTTATTAGAGAGCTAGGTGAAGAAAGAGACCAATAAATGTTATTGTTGTGCCATCTCATCACCTTTCAATAACCCCCAATAATTAAACACCCAATAAATGTTATTGATGCATCTAGGTCTCATAACACATCACAAAAAATACCCTACTCACTAAAAAAAAATGGTGGTCCGCTGTGAACCAACGAATGTCATGTTTGCTACTGTGCAGTATGGCTAAAAAAAATGGAGGTGGATTCTTTGAAGACCCCTTACGTGCTCTTATAGTGAGATTGTCAGTAGAGTTGGCTTAAAGGACTAACTTTTTAATTTTCTTTACAAACTCGAGAGCGCAACTTAAAGTATACTATCGTTATATTACAGACTAATATTGAGTTTAAACCCCACCAAAACTAGTCCTCACTAAGTCGCTGATTTAACCAAACCATATTAGTCTATTAGTTTAGCTTGTCTCCGGTATTTTACTCCTTCACTACTTACCACCACTGGAAGTATAAACTTGAAAAAAGGCCAAACTAGGGTACCCTTAAAACCTGCCCAGATTCATATATCTCTATCAACCAAACACCTAAATTAAAAAATTAAAAAATTTTAAATAATAATAATAATAATAATAATAATAATAAATAAAAATAAAAATAAAACCCCTATTAAGTATTAATTCACCTATACTCGCACCCTTCAACACACCACCACCTAATTTCATCCTGAACAGCCCAATTAAACATGACCAAACATAAACAAAAAACCCACAACGTTGAAGATGATATGTATAGATAATGGCCCACAAGGGTAGGTGATAACAGAAGATCTTATACATTGTTAAATTATAAAAAGGAGAGAATGTTACTGCCCATATATATATTATCAACTTTTTAAGAAAAAATGATGTATAGATCACTAAATTCCACTGAAGATGGATTTACCTATCCATGTTCATATGATCTATCTCTTGGTTTTGACTTTGACTTCGGTATTCTTCTAAGATCACATTACAACTATTGAGCATTCGCGCGTCTAGGAGACCATGATTCCAAAGTTTAATCATGAACAATTTCCAGCACCTGCACCAAAATTTTTGGCAATATTAGAAAAGTACAAGAACATTTATTTTTTAGCTAATGGTCTAAATAGCTAGTTGGCAACTTCGACCCAAATGGGTCTAGTGGCGTAATGTATGTTTCTCAAACAGGTTAAGTCAATTTTTTTTTAGCTAAACGTGAAACATGCTATGAGTTGAACAGGCAGAAAGTTGCAAACGTGTAGCTATTAGCATACAACTTCCTCAATCTTTTTATTCAAAAACTAATACTGATAATGTGCTAATTATTTAACAACATTTAGAAACTGGGCCAGCCTCTGCAAAAAGATTACCCTTTTTTAAATATTTACCCCAACCCCCCATTTTTCACCTCTACTATGTGTGTAGAATGAATAACCAATAAATTGCATCTTAAATATAAGCAATTGTAATCAACACCAGAGCTTATTCAAATTATTGGAACTTGCTTAGTATAACACAAACATCTTTGAGTTTGACCTTTTAGTACATATACACAACCTTGTCCCTGAGGGGACTCGTACCGGCCTCAAACTAATAGTTAAATCTAGGCAAGTATCATTCAAATAAGGATTAATATTAGTATTTTAATGATGTAAGGATTTTGTATTACGATTAGTTAGTTTCCATAAACTATATTATTATGATTCTTTGAATAGTGATTAGGATTGTTATATTTATGCTGAAGTTTGATAAAGAAAATACAGAAATCAATTACTACTAGAAAGTAAGGTTGCTACTTATTTTCGTTATTATCAATGATGAGTTAGCCCAGTGGTTGGGACTTGGCTTGGTGACCGTGAGGTCTCAAGTTCAAACCCCACTAAGACCATCTTTGAGATATTTAGGAAGTTCCTCTATGAGGGCTTGACTTGGGTATGCTCATGTCAAGTCTGAGGGGGCAGGGTTTACCCCTATTAATCGTCGTGCCTTCGGGCGGATTAGTAGAGGGTTTCCCCCCATCGGGTATTTGAATAAGGCTTTCCACTTCGAAGGAGCTTTCTAGCGCGGGCCCGGTTAAGACAACATAAGCTAGACCTCCCACTGTCAAAAAACGAAGTTCACCTTTCAAAAAAAACTTATTTTCGTTATTATCATAATACCGCATTACCATGGAAGTGTTAGTTTTGTGGACATAAAATAATAGTTGTATGTTAGGATCGAACTCGAGATCACAGGATTGCACACTTTACGTATGAGAGTTAAAGTTTAATAATTAAATGTAAAAAGTTATGTTTAATTATTAATTACATAAAACGTGTAACGACCGTTAGTATTTAACGGATAATGACTAACGACCGTTAACCAATAAAAGGAAAGAATTATGTGTGAATATTTGGTAAGTCAAGAAGGTTCCGGATTACCCTTTTGAGGGTGAACGCCGATCGGTTATGGGGAGGGGAAACCAACCCAAACCTAACTTGGACTCCAAGATATCTCACACTGTATAAACAAAGGCAAGGGTTATTGTTTTGGTACTCTCACTTAACTCTAACTTTGTTTTCTCTTTTCTTTCTTGTTTGGCCGATCGACAAACACCCTCTATAAGGGTCGATTGGTTTGGTTTTCCAAACTAAAACGTTTTGTGTTCTAAACCTAGCATTTACTTTAACTTGCTATTAGTACGTGTGTACAAGAACGTGATTCAATCACACTATTGATTGAATCTTGGATTGAATTACAAAACGGTAAGGGGTAATTCATTAATCCACTTATAAACCCTAATTAGGGTTCTTGGTGATTAATTGAAAAATTGATTCTTATTTGGCTAGAATCAAAAGGTACGCATATTTTTAATTTGGTTAATTAATTTACATGTTATATGATCTTATACGCTTCCGCATGTGTACTTGATGTTTATTGTTTATATTTATGAGTAGTCATGTTATATAATTACAACAGTTGCATCACGAGCCTTGGATAATGTGTAATTAATTACCAAAACGCATAAAAAACGAATCTTGAATCGTGTTTATATATGTTGGTCGATTTTTTAGGGTTTAAAAAAATTCGAACCCTAATTTTTATTTAGGGCCGATTGCCCTTTAATTATTTTCAGGGTTTTGGGTTTTGATATTTAATTTGATTAGAAACCCTAGGATTGACATGTTTATGTGTTAATTGTATGCGATCTTGTGACAACGTGCTAATAATTGTTATGTAGAATCAATGAAAACGTGCATGTTTGGCATGGATTTATTGTCGATATAATATAAATTGTTTAAATTGGCTATATGAATTAATTGTTAAGTTTTTCACATGTTTATTTATTGATAATTCTTGAATTGGGGAAGACCTCAATATAATTAATGAATCAATTATGTGCTATGTGGTATATATTTAATTATGGCTTACGTAATTGATTCGTCAATGCATGTGGTTCACTTCCTTTTGTAAGTGAGGGCCTTAGTTAAATATATGCGTTATAAACTAGAATTGATTATTAATAGGTTTTATCGAATAAAGTTTGCATGTAGCTACATTTTTTACACATATTAATTGTTATGTTATGTGTGTTTATTTAGTTGTGTTATTTTTTTTTGAGTGAAATGCATAAATGGTCCCTGTGGTTTGCCCAAAATGCAGGTTTAGTCCCTGTGGTTTCGAAAGCGCAGGCGGCCTCCCTGTGGGGAAACCTTGGTTCCGTTTTGGTCCCTCGACGTGTAATTTTTGAGCAAACCACAGGGACCTTTTTTGCAATTTGAGTAAACCACAGGGACCATTTTTGCAATTTTGAGCAAACCACAAGGGACCATTTTTGCAATTTTGAGCAAACCACAGGGAGGCCGCCTGCACTTTCGAAACCACAGGGACTAAACCTGTTTTTTGGGCAAACCACAGGGACCATTTATGCATTTCACTCTTTTTTTTTTTATTACTTGTTTTTGTTTATTTTTTGTTAGACATGTTTATAAACAAAAAGGGTGAATTAGAAAAGTAATATGGACTAAATAATGGTGAAACAATGAATTGTTTTAGAAGAGTTAAATTTTCAATAGTTTAATTGAGTGATGAGTTTTGTACCAATAATAAGAACGGCTCACTCAATTGTGACAAACTATAAGAGGGGTATAAGGAGGGTACGCATTAAATTGTGACCTTAAAGAAACGGATTTTTAATTGGCACTATGTTACCCTTAGTTTCTCCGCTCCTTTGTGCGTCAAATTGGAGCTACCAAGTACGACTATTTTTATGTACAAAATCATCTTAAGAGTGAATTAACTTTAATTCCATGCGCCACTTTGTGGTAATTATCCGAAACACCAAGTCTTTCGACTTATGCAAAAGTACGATATAATGGATGATAATTAAAGGTAAATTCTTTAATTGGTGAACCCAATACCTCAATCAAAAACTTTGATAATTTAATCTTATTGAATTGGTTAATAGAAAGTGTTACATATTTTGATATACACATCAAAAACTAGTACCCTTAAAATTAAGTTAATGCCATCTAATTAAAAGAACACTTGAAGTTGTGATTTACGTCATGTGAGAGCTTGGACTAGATTGCAATGGAAATATAAATTTTCATACTTTCATTACTAGCTGATGTAAGGGAACTATGTTAATTTGCAGTTCTTTAAATTAGACAACTTAATTGAGTAATTAGTGAGCTAGAACTCAAGGCATAAGATGGGGATAAAACATGCTTACATTGCAACTTGGTTTGGCAATGTAAATCCCATAATGATCTAGGAATTGGAAATTGTTTGCCAATTATTGTTCGACAGATTACCTTATTTTATACTTTCATTACTAGCACATCAACTGATGTAATGGAACTATGTTAATTTGGGTCCTAGTTTTCAAGAAAATTCTATGGTTATATGAATATTTCCTTGGGTATTTTATTTTCTTGAAAAATTATATTATCGAAAATACTAATGTATGAACTTTTTTAACTGTAGAAACGGCTCAAAACGATAACACTACTTTGGGTTATGCGTTCAAAACTTTCTTTGAGCGAGAAAAATTGACTGGCTCACAAAATTTCAATGACCGGTTTCGCTCACTCAGGATTTTCTTGCGAGTATCTGAGAAACTGGAATATTTGTATAAGCCTTGTCCTGCTGCTGCAACTGCATCTGATGCAGAAAAAGCAGAGTGGAAAGTTGAATACAAACATAATGATGTGGCTTGCTTGATGTTGGGAGCAATGACACCTGCTTTACAAAAGCAGTTTGAGAATTTCTTCCCTTATGACAATGCTCAACAAACTCAGACGTATGTTTGAGAAGCCACAAGCTGTTGAAGTTTATGATTTGATCGATGCTCTTCATAGCTGTAAGCAGGCAGAAGGTAAACCTGTAAGTGCACATGTGTTAAAAATGAAGGGTTACATGGACCAACTACAAGCACTTGGCAAAATCTATGAACAGGATCTTGATATTAACTTAATCAATAGATCCCTGAATAAGGAATTTAGTGGTTTTGTTCGTAATTTCAATATGCATTGCGTGAGGAAGACAGTAAGTGAATTACACGCATTGTTTATTGATTACGAGAAAGGTTTACTACAAAAGGCTCCTACACCCCAGGTACTTGCTATTCAAGGGGGTAGAATTAACAAGCCAAATGCGAACAAGAAGGGTAAGGGAAAGGGTAAGGCTGATAAGGGTAAGCAAGTTATGGCCTATCAACCTGAACCTAAGAAATACCCTCCTAAGAAGAAGGTGAATCCAAAAAATGATCAAGCTTGCCACTATTGTCATGTAGTTGGTCACTAGAAGAGGAATTGTCCTCTTTATCTCGAAGAGTTGCGAGCAAATAAGAACAACAAGTCTGGGCACCTGGGCGCCAGCACTTCAGGTAACTTATTTATGATTGTATTATTTACTCTCAACCATAAAATTAATTCCTGGGTATATGATACTGGATGCGGTATACACATTTGTAATACGCTGCAGGGGTTTAGAGTTGAAAGGAAGCTTGCCTATGGGGAGCAATATCTGCACGTGGGAAATGGAGCACCTGCAGCTGTTGAAGCCATAGGAGTGTTTAATTTAGTTTTGCCTTCGGGCTTAGTACTGTCATTAAACAATTGCCATTATGCACCTTCGTTTCCTTTTCATGTTTGTTAGATTTGGGTTTTATTTACACTATCACTAGTAATGGAATTTATGTTTCTTTAAATGGTATTTTTTTTATTTTAATGCTATTGCTATGAATGGTGTGAATAATTATGTATCCAATAATAATAATTCAATGTATAGCATAAGTAAGAGAATTAAGTCAGACTTGAATTCTTCTTACCTTTGGCACTGTAGACTTGCTCATATAGGCAAGACTCGCATGGAAAAGCTACAACGTGATGGGCTTTTAAAAAGTATCAATGATGAATCATATGATAAATGTGAGTCTTGTATATCTGGGAAGATGACTAAGAAACCTTTTCATAGTAATATGGAAAGGGCTTCTGATCTACTTGGTTTAATTATGATGTGTGTGGACCACTTAGACATGTGTCAAGGAAAGGTGCTAGCTACTTCTTAACCTTTACATATGATTTCAGCAGATATGGTTATGTTTACTTGCTTAAACATAAACATGAGGTGTTTGAAACATTTAAGGTTTTCAAAGCAGAAGTAGAATTGCAACTAGGAAAGAAGATTAAAGCTCTTCGATCCGATAGAGGCGGTGAATACTCAAGCCAAGAGTTTAAAGATTATTTAGCTGAGAATGGAATTGTCCAGAATCTCACATCTCCATATACTCTACAACAAAATGGTGTATCTGAGAGAAGAAATCGTACATTGTTAGACATGGTACGATCAATGTTTAATCTTACAACTCTTCCTTTATCCTTTTGGGATTATGCCTTAGAATTTGTTGTTCGCATTCTAAATATGGTTCCCACCAAGAAGGTTGATAAGACACCATATGAAATATGGAATGGTAAAGCTCCTAGCTTGTCTTATTTAAAGGTTTGGGGTTGCGAGGCGTACATCAGACGTGACTCAGCAGATAAACTCCAACAGAGATCTGTAAAGTGTATCTTTGTAGGATACCCAAAGGAAACGATGGGTTACTACTTTTACTACCCACCTGAAAACAAAGTAATTGTTGCTAGATATGGAGACTTTCTTGAAAAGGAACTTATATCTCAAGAATTCAGTGGGAGAGTTTATGATCTGGAAGATGATCATGTAGATACATTACCTTCTGAAAACACTAGCGTACTTCCTGTGGAACCTGATAGTCTGGGGCCTCCACCTGAAGTTGAAATTGTTCCCATTCGTAGATCTGTAAGAACTACGCGTGCTCCTGAACGTCTATGTCTTAACGTAGAAGTTGAGGAAACTATATTAGGGGATCTTGATGAACCTACTAATTATAGAGCTGCCATTAATAGTCCTGAAAAGGATAAATGGGGAAATGCAATCCGAGAGATAACGAAGTCTGGATTGAAGTAGACCTTCCTCCCAATGCTAAAGTCGTTGGAAGTAAGTGGCTCTTCAAGAAGAAAACTGACATGGATGGCAATGTACACACCTATAAGGCTCGTCTGGTGGCTAAAGGATTTACTCAAACCTTTGGGGTTGACTACGAGGAGACTCTCTCCTGTAGTAAACATTAGAGCTATTAGGATTCTCATAGCTATAGCAGCGTATTATGATTATGAGATTTGGCAAATGGATGTTAAAACTGCCTTCTTAAATGGTCGCCTAGATGAAGACATCTATATGGCGCAGCCTGAGGGGGTTTGTGAATCCACAGTTTCCAAACCGTGTATGCAAACTTCAAAGATCCATTTATGGATTGAAGCAAGCATCATGGCAATGGAATAAGAGATTTGATGTAGAAACCAAAAAGTTTTGATTTACTCAGAATCTTGATGAGCCATGTGTATATCACAAAGCTAGTGGGAGTGATGTAATTTTCCTTATCCTATATGTTGATGACATATTAATTATGGGAAAAGACATTCCAAGTTTGCAAAGTGTTAAGGCATATCTTGGAAAATGTTTTTCTATGAAGGATTTAGGGGAAGCTGCATACATTCTGGGAATCAAGATCTATAGAGATAGATCAAGGCAGTTAATTGGATTGAGTCAAAGTGCTTACATTGACAAAATATTGAAGAGATTCAATATGCAAAATTCCAAGAAAGGATATTTGCCAATGTAAGTAAAACATGGCTTAAGTAGTGAGATGTGTGCTTCAACACCTGCAGAGGTGGCACGCATGAGTAAAGTTCCTTATGCTTCGGCAGTAGGATCTATCATGTATGCGGTTAGATGCACAAGGCCAGATGTGGCGTTTGCTCAAAATATCACCAGTCAATTTCAACAGAATCCGGGTGATAAATATTGGATTGATGTTAAACATATTCTCAAGTATTTACGAAATACAAGAGATACGTTTCTAGTGTATGGTGGAAATCCAGATACAGAACTTGGCAATGTGACAAAGATGATGCGAAGTCTCACATGGGTTATGTCTTTGTTATCAATGGATTAGCAGTAGACTGGAAGAGCAAGAAGCAGAGTACAATTGCGATGTCTGCGACAGAAGCTGATTACATAGCTGCTTCAGAAGCTGCAATGGAGGCTGTTTGGATTAGGAAATTCATTTTTGGGCTTGGTGTTATGCCTTCAATTGAATCGCCTATTAATATGTATTGCGACAATTCTGCTGCAATCATATTTCCCAATGAACCTGGAGTCATGAAGGGCACCAGACATTTTCTACGAAAGTATCACTATGTTCGACTGCAAGTTAGGAGAGATTAATCTCTTGAAAGTTCACACAGATGACAACTTGCTGATTCATTCACTAAGGCTTTAGCTAAAGAAAAGCTTACTGAACTTGCCAATGGCATTGGACTTCGTTTAGCTAGTAGTTTCATGAATAACTGTGATTAGTATTTGGATAAAGGATATTGTAAACATTTATTATTTTTAATGAAATAAAGTATTTGTTATGTTTATGTTCATTCTTCAATATTGTTGTCCTATATTTGCATGTTTAATCCGTAAATAAATTAGTTATTCTAAATCGTCCATTGTCAATTAATGATATGGGAATATCATTAAATTAAGACAAATGTGAGTTTTGGTATAATATACTTGATAGTATATTGATGCGTAGACATACCAAATTCACATGATATTCAATGAATTGAATATAGGAGTTATCCCAACTACATGATTGTACTTTATGGATATTGTTATTAAGTAAATCATGAATAGTTATCCTCAGACAACTGTCATGATTGTAGTGCATTTCTGTGGAACAATTTAATGCTACATGTAACTGGTAGTCATAAGGATTGTTTTCGGAAGTATTACAAAGTTTGTGGGTTTTGCTTGT
>CP139509.1:130994092-131007512 GCA_021014915.2 Artemisia tridentata subsp. tridentata | reverse complement strand
CAGAAGTTCGGAATGAAACTTGGTTGATCACAGAAGGCTTTGGACGTTGGTTTGATGCTAGAATCATTGGTTTGATTCTTGGTTTTGGACATTAGTCGATTGTTTGGATATCGGTTGCTTTGTTCACATAACAATTCATTTGCGGATATTTGGTATTTCTCATTTAAAAAAAAAGTTGATTCTTATTGATTCTGATAATTACATGATGTTTGCCATGTACTATAATATGGAGCAATAGTCTTTTTTTTTTTTTTTTTTTTTTTTTGGCAAAAGGGAGTAATATTCCACCCTGGTAAATATATTAAAACCAAAAAAGTTAAGTACAAATGGAATATGGCTGAAGAACCATATTAACCTCAAGTTAATAAGCTTGATAAACACCTAAATCTAGAGCTTATGACATGCTATAAGCACTAACAACTCTAGAAACAAGAAAATGGCCCACTATTCATACGATAACATACTACTCCTAAGATGACAACATTACTTCTTGCCAAGACCTTGGAGCTTGATATCATACATGTCATAAAAGGCATCCAAATTCCCTGGAAGATTATCAATTTGTTCCGCATAGTCATCATAATCATACTCAAGGTCGTGGCCACCTCCAAATAAATTCACGGACTCATTAAAAGTGTTCACAACCTCCTCATCACTATCATAATCAACAATATCCGCCACCTTTGAAAATGGGTTCACTCTTTTAGTAGCAGAAATAGACGGAGAAAAAGAAGAACCAGGCTTACTAGCCGCAACCTGCACCTTCTCTTTCACAACACTCACAAGCGGATCTTGTGATACATTACTAGTCTTTAGAGACCCATCCTCCTTTGCTTCCATTATATTGCCAGAATCTAATTCAGCCCCAACCTTGGTCACAACATCACTAGGAATGCCACAGTCATCAGTGTCGACCATATTAAGGACTTCAAACGTATTAGAAGTAGCAACCTTGGTCCCACTCGTACTTGCCACATCAGCGGCCTTCTTCTTTGTAGTATCCGTCTTCTTGGGTTCAAGAGGGGTCGCTTTTGGTTGATATCTAAACTTTGGACCCACAACAGGTTTAGTAACACCTCCTTTACCCGAAGCATTTTGACCACCAATCTTACCCTTATTCTTGTTATTGACCGTTTGAAAACCATCATTAACACTCTGTTTAGGCTGAGTAGGAGGTGGCACAGATTTGGGACAATCAAGCAACGTATGACCAAAAAGTTTACACTTATCACACCGAGGAGGTTTCCACTCGTATTCAACACGAATCTTTTCAATAGTAGAACCCGTCCCATCAAGTAGTGGAATCTCAACAGTGAGGCTCTCCCTAAAAACCTGATCCGCCTTAACTTCAATCAAACACCGAGAAAAACTACTTCGACCCCATGATTCCAAGCACATTTGACTAGTATAAGAATCTAACATTTTCGGCGTACCAATCAATGTGGCTAGGAGACTGAGGCCATCATCAGAAAATATAGCAAGTGGCACATCATGGAATTTAACCCATACCGTAATATTAGTCAAATCCTCTTTAAGTAGGTTGGTGTTTAGGGTCCAAGGTTTAAGAATAATTGGGACATTTCTAATCATCCACGGACCATTTTCAAGTACATCATCAACACCTTTCTTTGAATTAAACTTAAAGAAAAAGAACCCCTTTGCATTCATCATGACCTTTTGAATGCCATACTTAGCCCACATATTACGTACATAATAATCAACAACCGGAAAAGCAATACGTTTACCAAGAAAATAGCCATACAAAGTATTCTCAAATCTGGTGTTAACCTCTTCAACCACTTTCATAGGGACGGAAAGATCAACCCCATTGGTTTGTTTGCTACACTCCAACCTACGAAAGTTAGACATTCGTTTCTTAGGATCACTAGATGTTGTACCCGTATATGAAACCGGCTTCACATTAGGTACACTTGTAGGAGTAGTAGCCTGATTCAACATACATAGTAATAGTCTTCTGTTTGTTTAGGCATTTTGTGAACTTTGATATGGAGCGTTTGGAATTGTGATTATTGTTTGTTAATGAAATGGTTAAATATGATTTACCAAGTGTATAGGTCGAAAGGGCATTAGTAAACTCGTGTGTTATCATTTCAAACATATATATTGGTTAAATAACGTCTATAGGTCGAAAGGATTCGTTGTTAATTGATATATAAACACTTGTTACATCTATAGGACAAAAGGATTTATAACTCGTGTCATCTTGAATTCTAATGATATAAACACTCTTTTAAGCACTCCATATCTCAGTGATCAAAACCTAAATAAACATACTTTAATCATTTGCTTGGTTCTTCGTATTTCATCACTTTACTAGTAATCTTGTTTTGTACACGTTTGGTTAATTTGATAAGTGGCAATCATTTTAGCCATAGCACATTAATAACATTCTGGGAAAACTATAATTCCCTTGGAACGACCTGGTCTTACCTAAACCTTTACTATAAACGGTATACTTTACCCATATGTTTTATGTATTGAGTCGGTTAAAACTAGTATTATAAATTTAAAGCTTTTGAAACACATCAGGTACTACTGCTCCCCAACTATCACTAACGGTTAAGATGTACTATCTGACACTGTACAGTGGGATGCACGACAAACATCACTTTGTACGAGCCAAGGAGCACAGGCCACCTGTCCACCTTGTCTTCTCCCTAGGTGATCAATACCTAGATTTCTCACAGCCGTTGATCATCCCTCAAGGGTTTATCTCTAAACCCTACTCGCCTCTCTATAAATAGAAGGCAACACAAGCAGCGCTTAAAAGATGGCAAAGTTAGTCGCCGGCGTTCGACGATGTCGGGGCATTCAGAAATTGTCAGATATGTAATAGTGAAGGCGAGGCGATCTCGCAACGAGTGAACAAAAATATGTTCACATCATCAAAAGAACTACAGATGATCAAACAACAAAAGAACCTTGACGACCCAGTTGATGACATTAAGAATGATATTGTGGCAAGACACGTTATTGAACGAGACAATGTTTAAAGTTTGATGGGTCGAACTAATATGACGTCATGCGAATCGTCTTTTTGACTATGAATCTTTTGTGAACACTCTTTTTTACTATGAAACCTTGATTGTATTGCCCTATGTAGTTCGTTTGATGATGTGAACATATTTTTGTAGTGGTAACCATATGCCACTTCGTAATCGATGTGCATATTAGATCGACGTGCACACTATGTAATCAATGGTGTGGATCACCCATTGTGTAAAAACTCCTAATTGCTCGGATGCATATATGTGTTAATAATTTCATCCAAGTATCGACTCGTTATTAGTGTAAATGACCACCCTTAACACTCCCGCTGCAACGCCGAGTCACTAATTTCCTCGTTCATCATATACTGTACATACAATCTTCAATTCACAACCTAAACAGTGAATTTGTAAGGTCAAGATTAATATTCCTGTAACACGCATAAAATGACGTTGTTGCTTACTCGTATATAAGTACTCAATTAATTAGTCATTTTTACGTACTTGATCAATATTCATTACGCAAGCTCTAACGTGTACATTTAACACTGCATTATTACATTGAAGCGTTTACTTAAGATTTTTTTTTTTTTTTAAAGGAGAATTTCGCTTGAAACTTCGTGTCGCGATTCGACAGCGGGAGGTCTAGCTTACGTTGTCTTAACCGGGCCCGCGCTAGAGAGCTCCTTTGAAGTAGGAATGCCTATTTAAATACCCGATGGGGGAAAACCCTCTACTAATCAGCCCGAAGGCACGACAATTAATAGGGGTAAACCTTGCCCCCTCAGACTTGAACCTGTGTATACCCAAACCAAGCCCTCATAGAGGGACTTCCTAATATCTCAAAGTTGGCATTTGTGGGATTTAAACTTGAGACCTAAAGGTCACCAAGGGAAGTCCTAACCACTAGACCAACTCATCATTGATATTTACTTAAGATTTTTAATTTGTGAATATGACACATTGACATTTGATATTTGTAGTTGAAAACTTGTCAAGTGATAGCTATAAAATATCACAAATAATTATATTAATAATATCAGTTTATGCTTGGTGTATTTTAGAATACATTGTCTAGTCATTTCTGTAAGTTATTCCTTCGGTGATTATCACTCTAAAATAGTATTTGTATTCTAGTTAAATATAGAAAATGTATAGATTCTTTTATAATATTCGCTGGCTCCATTCAAATATACATTGTCGTGTATATATTCATTTCCCTTTTCTACTTTTTCCACAAAACTCAGCTCTATCAATCTATCTATATATCTCAAACACAAAAACGCACACTAACTAAGTTCATCAATGGCATCACCCGACGAATCTTCAGCTCTAGATCTCATCCGTCAACACCTTCTCATCGACGATTCGTCCTTCCTTCAAACATACTCGCATCTATCTGATCACAAACACGAACACAAACCAAAACTCGAACCAATAACTCAAACAAATTCCCAAGAAAAAAACAAAGACAAAAGTTTCAATAACCAAGAACACTTTGAACACATCAGTGTTGCTGGTTATCAACGTAACCTAGACCCGTCTCATGCACATAACAAGCATTATCACGAACTCAAACCACAACTCGAACCAATAGCTCAAACAAAGTCACAAGAAAAAAACAAAAACTCTAGCAAAAACAGCAGTCCCAATAACCTAAAAGAGTCTGAGTCTGAACAAGTCAATATTGTTGGTTGTCAACATTTTACAAAAAACTTAAAGCAGCATGATGCAAACAAGCATTATAGAGGAGTAAGACAACGACCATGGGGTAAATTCGCAGCTGAAATACGTGACCCTAATAAAAAAGGCAATAGGGTTTGGCTAGGAACTTATGATACTGCTATAGATGCAGCTAAAGCTTATGATAGAGCCGCGTTTAGGCTACGTGGTAATAAAGCCATACTAAATTTCCCGCTAGAAATTGGTAGCTCAGATGATCATGACGACGTACAAAGTAGTCTTGGCCGAAAAAGAAATGCTCAAGATATCGAAGTGGATGACATGATACAAAGTCGAAAAGAGATTAAAGTAGAACAAGTAGCTAGTGCTTGGTGATGATGGTGACGATAACGGTGAGGTTAATATGTTAGTATCTTCTTATCCTAGCATGGAGTTGACGTCTGGTTGTATGGTGACCTAATTAACGGTGTTTACTATATTAGGAATTATCGAACGTGGCAATGTTTGTAAATTTTAAATTGTAAATTAATTATTGAGTAGTTGGTGTACAATTTTGTCATGTTCACCTAATTTATATTTTAACTTTTTAAGAGATAAGATGGCATGGATATTTTAAAAATGTTGCCAGCCCTATAAATACAAGTAATCTTTTCAGTTTTTTGTCGTTAACATGTTAGGGACTTTTTTGTAAGTAGAAGAAGATAAGTTTTAATATTTGTCACTAATAAGATTAAATACAGTGTGTTGGAAGAAGAATATATATAGAAAATAGCAAATTATATACCAGCAGGTAAATGGTTTGCTAATTTGCCCATATCTACGATTAATGTTGGTTTCTTTAATAGCGAATTTCGTAGCTGTTTGCTTTAGTTAAGAATTCATGTATGATATTTTGACACGCATGATCTATACATTATATATTCTTGTTTGAGGTGCGTGACAACTTATTTAATGATGGATGAAACTGAATTGTGATTGCCAATTGCCATAAGCAAAGTAGAGACTCGTCGTATACAATTTGTGTACATCTCGCCAATACACGCTAAATGATGAGATATCAATCACTCATAACTAATTTTCTCTTTGGATCTAGTTTCTTGCTAGATTGGTATAGCAAAATCGCCGCCATCCAAAAAAGGAAAATAGATTGTAATAAAATATACTCCCTCTTCATTTTGTGTTGTCCTAAAATTATTATCTCCTTCCAAATATAGTTGTAAATAATGTAGCAAGTTTATCATATTGCACTTAATGATATTAAGAATTCCAAACATTATTCAAACATTTAATTAATTGCATAAGGGTAAAAATGTCATTTTGCAAAAAAGTAAGAGAGAGAATGCAGTAATGATTATGTTTTCTTAAACTGTGTATTTTTTATCGGGGGACAATAAATTTGGGACGGAGGTAATATATTGAAACAAAACAAAATAATAATAATAATAATAATAATAATAATAATAATAATAATAATAATGCAAAGCTAATCCTATTTTCTTCTAATGAAGTGATGTTTTTATAATTATAAAAAAATAATAAAAAAATAATATTAATAATAATAATAATAATAATAATAATAATAACAAAAAAAAACAAAAACAAAAAAAGGAAAAACAAATATTTTATAGACATTTATAAGGGGGTTGGCAACACCCACGTGAAAGCACCAGACGGGACCGGTGTGGCACTAGAACACCGCCGCCATCAACTATATAATGGGTGAGTGATGTATTTTGCGTGAGATTTTCACGCACGAGACAAATCAAATTGGCCATTTAATGTTTTGTTTTTTAGTGGAATTTTGGGTGAGTGATGAGATTTTGGGTGAGTGATGTGTTGCCAACAAAAATATGGGTGAGTGATGGAAAAAGTAGTGAATGATGTGGGATAAAAGGATTGGTTGAAAGTGACTTATGAGAATTTGGGTGAGGGATGAGTTGCCAACCCCCTAAGCTGCCAAAGCCTAAACACGTATCATCAAATCAAGTGATCTATCATTCATTTTTATGTTTGTGTCATAGCTATACAATGATTACAATCGGTTCCGGAATCGAGTGATACACTCTTCATCACATTGTATATTTAATGTCAAAGAAACTTCATTTACTGTATTACGAATATATCATTAAATTCGAAAAACTATGATTTTGTTTTCAAGAATATATAACAATTTTTATAACGAATTTATAATAAGTTTTAAAAATTAATTGAACAGTGATACTTAAAATGATAACCTTCATATAAAACTTGGGGGACAACGATGTCATTTGTCTTGGACAAAACAATAATTGAAAAAAGAAAAATATAATTTAAATTATAATAAAAGCATCTGACATATACCAAAAGGATCCTAATATTTTAATATATAACTTTTCAATCAAGAGAATATACAATTTGGTGAATAATTGTTTAGTGTCGGCTAAAAAATTGACAATGACATGTTTTATTATTGGCAGCTAAAGTCTTAGGAGGTGTTTGTTTATTAAGAGGGTCTGAATCTGAATTTGAACCGCACGTCTGAATCTGAATCTGAGGCGTAAATGTCTGAATCTGAACGCATCTGAACGGGAAAAAAAAAAACTCGTGTTTGAACTTTGAACGGGAAAAAAAAAATTTGGTTATTTTTGTGTCAACAAGAGACATTCAGACGCGTTAAGACACCCCTCTCAAGTCTTGACCATTAAGATCTAACTGCATCTGAACGCGTCTGAACGAAAAAAAAAAAAAAAAAAACAAACTGTCTGAACGGGCAAAATGTCTGACCGATTCAGACACAGTGCCCGTTTAGAGGCATTCAGACGTCTGACCGGAAAAAACAAACAGCCTCTTAGACCTAACTATTTGAAGATCTCTTTAAATCAAAAGTTGTTTGAGCATAAGATGTCGGGTATGTTTTGCGAAAATAGCAGTAGCAAAAAGCAGTAACAATTAGTAGTAGTGACAGGCAGTAGCTGTTTATTTTGATAAAGCGTTTGGTAACATAGTTGTATACTTGTAGTTATTAAGTGTAAAGGCTAGTTGCTAGTAAATGCTTGTTGAGTAGCATTTTGATTTGAAGCATTTAGAAAAAAATTAGGAATGCTAGTTGCTTGTTGCTAAACAAACATTGTGTATAAAATGTTAAACGCTAATTGCTAGTTGCGTCAAAATGCTCTTTAACACTCGTTGCCAAACATATCTCGTGAATTGTGTTTCTGGGATGTTTATAAGGGATTGTAGGAATTTAAACTTTTAAACTAAGCTAGCTTATATAATAAGCAGAAGCTTCTATAAGCCATATGTTTCTATAAACTTAAGCCTGTTGAAATGAACTTTTGAAAATGAATAGAGTTTATAGCTAGTGAAATTACTTTAATACCTTAAAAATATTATAGACGAAAAAGCAAAAGTTTGAAATATACGTAAAGATGTATTTTTATGTTAATCTACAATAATAAGCTCGTGCTTTGACTATTTCGCCAAACACCTTCATGAAAATATAAACTCTAGCTTCTAATTTATAATATAAGCTCAAACTCCATCCCCACCTCGAGCTTCAACTCTAGTTTCAGCTCCAGCCCCGAGATAACTCAAGCCATTACATATTCTTTTTATATGTTATGTAAGGTTTTTTTTTTTTTTTTTTTTTTTTTTTTCCCTTCTTCTTCTTCTTTTAAAACAACTCAATCACCCACATATCAAAAACTCAAACCAAACCACCCAATTTGTGACCCATAATTTTATTCCACTTTCCATCTTGTTAATTTTTATTAGTTTCAAAAACCATCAAAATAAAAGAAGTACATAATTTAAAGAAAATAAAACCTAAAAATCAAGCATTACTTCTAATCAAACCACCAAACGATAGCGGCTTAAAGCTAAGAGCAACGTTGCCGCTTGATCAACGGGGAGGAGCATCTCAAAGTAGGGGTGAGCATGGGGGCGGGGTGGGGCGGTTTTATGGTAAAACCAAAAACCGAACCGTATATTTCGGTTTTTGAAAACTACAAACCGTTTGGTTTCGGTTTTTTCGGTTTCGGTTTTTAATATTGAATCTCGGTTTCAGTTTTTATTCGGTTTTTTCTTACTTGAAAACAAGAAAGTTTTAATCTTATATAAAGTTTACGATTCCAAGTTTTCAAGCAAAAATATTTTAAACAAATATCAATAATAGCATAATATCTAGCAATCCAAATCTTCGAAAAAACGTATGAAACAACCAAACATGAATCTAAAATAGTAAAATATAAAATGCATGTATTTGCGGCTTTGCACTTTTCGTTCACAAAAACATTCAAAGATACTATTGTTCTAAAACAAATATATAATATCTATAAATATAACAAATTTGAACAACACTATTTGTTTATTTTTGTAATAGATAAAGTTGTATACTCAAATGTTTAAAATTAAATAGCAAATCTCGTATATAAATAAAATTATATAAAAACATATATAAAGATGGGGCATGGCGGTTTTTTTGGTTCGGTTTTTTTTTTTATGAAACCAAAAACCTCCCCAAACATTTGGTTTTTACAAAATTCAAAACCACCACCATCGGTTTGTCAAATGAAGCGGTTTTTTCGATTAGACTTTTTCGGTTTTTTCGGGTCGATTCGGTTTTTCGATATTTGTGCTCACCCCTATCTCAAAGTATGGGGCAAATGATCAAAGGCTTTTAGAAAAATAGAGAAATTCTTTTGTGAGATCATCTTCTTTCTTCTACATGCTGGTAGCCAATACTCACCAAAACAACACACCCACTACACGTACGCAAATAAAAATAATCAAAAAAAAGGACAATGTCATATTTTCACGCTATATCGCAAGCCAAAGGGATTGCGTGCGCTATAATGTACCTCTTTGGCGCGAGGTGCGATGTAGTCACATGCAAGTGGCTCGCACCAAAACCAATGCCATATGAGGTTCAAGCCATGGCACCTTGTGCTATTAATTTGTTAACAAGTAGGGTGTGTTTGGCAACAAGCTTATTAAAGCTTGCGAGAGCTTGAGTTTTGTTAAAATAAGTTAGCTTATAAAAGAAATAATTGGCCAATTATTTATATATCCTTGAAAACATAAGAGATGAACAAATAGAAGCTTGAAATATATTTGGATTCAATGTATTTTTATGTTATTTTATAACAGTAAGCTCCAACTCAAAATAATTCGTTAAATATCTTTATGAAAAGATAAACTTCATCTTACAACTTATAATATGAAGCTCCGGTTTCAGTTGTACTCCAGCTAATTCCACCAAACATACCCGTAAAATAGATGTGCAAAAAATAGTTTTGGTGACCTTTTGTCAAAGTTAAGACAAAGATGTTTACCATCTTCTACAAGACGAGGACCCGTTTAAGCACACAATTAGCTTTTGAAATATCCATCAAGACAAAGAGGTTCTCAAGTTGTCACAACCTTTCCATTACATGTTTCAATGGTTTGCTTGTCATACAGAAAGTATATGCAGCACCAGTGAACTAACAGCCCAAATAACCACGAACTATAACCCGAACAGCTATCGAAAACCACTTGAAACAGCAACAACGAACCTGCAACAAAAGAACAAAAGGACAGAAAAATTGCACGAGATAATCCTCTGTCCTTTAAGCTTAATACGAACTCGTTATTTTGCTGCGAGTCTACAATCGTACAAGCCCCAGGATTTGATGCAGCCAACACGTGTATATTCGGCAGCAACCGAATCAACACAAAACACCGGTGATAGTAGAAAAGTTACTTCGAACAAAGTATGATGGGAAGATACTAACAGGTTGTTCTATTGTTAGTTTATATTGTGTGTATTTTAGAATGAAAGAGTGCATCTTATTTATAGTAAAAATAGACCCACTAACAGAGTAGTAGAGAAAATAATGGACTAAATATTTGACTCAAAATCATGTCATTCAAATCGTGGTCAGTTGTACAACGTGCATGAGAAACATAGGAAGAATAAGTCATCAAAAGCTCCACACAGTCCTATTCTTTAGTCATGCACCAACAGTTCACAAACTGACCTTGATATCTTATTGAGTTTCAATTCACACCCCCATCATACTTACATTATTGTAAAGTGATAAACTATACAACCTCACCAAATATCCAACAATCCCCCATCAGGTTGGATAGTTTTCTACTATTCTAGTAGGTCATGTCGCAAAGGTGTCACAAAGATTAAACCTTGCATTATACAAGTAGGCAAAGTAAAATCGATTCAATGGTGTCCGAAGATTAAACCACAAATCTTATGATTTTACCGGCATACTTATACACATTTCTTACCGTAACCGTTGTTTTCTCACTGAGCGCTAATATGGCCATGCGCTTAAATCCCGTTTCATAACCCTCTAGAAGAGAAACCAAACACTCTTCATTCAAGGCGGCACCACCTCTAGATCATATAGGCAAAGCTTTTAACATCTTCGTTGCTAAGATGCCTCTAAGGCTTTGTTAAGAGGATTTACCTCATCCTTTCCTCGGCAACGTCATACTATCTATACTATACATGAGTCAATTTTGCGATAGTACCTTCTATCAATTAGTAATTTCGTTATTACCCATTAAACTCGTGAAGTAGGAGCACTACAACCAAGTCGGGTTTCCATCACTAACCGATTCACATATGGTTTCATACTCATGTCTCAAGTCACTCTCATTAAGTCTCTCGTCAGAGGCATAATGAGGTCATCAATCACATCTCAAAACACTTGCTAGATCTCTCGTCAGAGACTTAGTAAATGTAATAGTTAAGTTTCTTGATCACTTAACAAACACGTCAATAATGGTACCATTCTCAATTATTCATCTCATATAATGAATTAACACAAATTACTAATTTTCGACATCTTTCGAAAACATTTCTATACATTTCAAGTAGTGTTTTACACCTTTATTTCAAACATAAAAAAGGATCTAAAATACACTTTTAGCCTTACTGAGTACACAAAGTTGGAGTAACACATCATCTCAATCCTACAACTAGATATGTTGCATGCAAACACATCACACATGCAACCTTCTGTGGAGACAAAACATAGGAGATAAAACACATGTTCAAAAAAGAAAATTTAAACCATACGAGTATGATCAATTTTACCAAGTCCACAGTGCACTTATTTAGCAAAACCATTGAATAGTTTTGTTATTCATCACAGTTAAGCTTTTCAAAACAAAGAGCTTGAAACATATATAGTTTTCATAAGAAAAGAACACTAGCTTTCATTAATAATTGAAACAAACATACGACTGACTTGAATTAAAACTACTACACTAGAAACTGAAACAAACTTCAACTGAATGATATTGACAACTGAAACTGAAAGAGGTGCTAAGCACCTCGCTAGTGTTCAAATACTACTCGAAAGAATCGTGTCACCCCACGAGATCACCTCCATCATCAAGATGAACATGAGCCACCATCTCGGCTATCTCGGTGTTCACCATGCTTACTTCATTAGTCCCCGATTTTCTGTATTTGCACTCGCGAGCAAAGTGGCCAGTCTCTCCACAAACATGACACTTGAAAACCCGATTTGATGGAGCCGATTTCTTGAAATTGCTCTTTGTTACTCCCATCTTGGCTTTGTGTGAATTGTTTCGAAAGCCTCTCTTCTTAGAGCTTTCACCTTGCACATGATTAACAGTACTAGACACACTGTTACCCCGTTTATCTCTAATTTTAGCCTCTTCCTCCATACGAAGATGCTTTAGAAGATCATCTAACGTATAATCTTCTGTTTTCTGCAGCATTCTCTTAGAGAAACTTTTCCAAGAAGGTGGAAGTTTGGTTAAGATCGCACCCACTTGGAACGCATCACTAACGGGAACATCTAGAGACTTCAACTTGTTCACTATCACCTGGAGCTCATGCACTTGCTCCATAATTGATTTCCCTTCAATCATAGCATATTCAAAATATTTTGAAACCAAATACTTATTCGTACCTTGCTCATGAGTTTTATACTTAAACTCTAGTGCACTCCAAAGCTCTCGTGGATTAGTAACCGACGCATACAAATCATAAAGAGTATCGGACAATGCATTTTTGATATGGCCGCAACAAATAGTCTCATCCTCTTTGCGAATAATTCGCAACTTCTCAAGCTCAGCAATCTTTTTCTCGTCCTCTGGCTGACCGGGTGCGGACACCGGGTTGCTTGGAATGGGAGCCAATGTTGGGTCCAAAACATAGTAAACCTTTAACAAGATGAGCAAGAACTTCATCTTGTCAGCCCAACGAGTGTAGGTACACCCGTCAAACCTATCGAGTTTGACCACTTCTTGGTTCATCATTCGGAGGTTTGTGATGGAAGGAGAAGCACCGTTATCCATGTTCCTATTAAGCTTAAAGATTGTTGTCATACAGAAAGTATATGCAGCACCAGTGAACTAACAGCCCAAATAACCACGAACTATAACCCGAACAGCTATCGAAAACCACTTGAAACAGCAACAACGAACCTGCAACAAAAGAACAAAAGGACAGAAAAATTGCACGAGATAATCCTCTGTCCTTTAAGCTTAATACGAACTCGTTATTTTGCTGCGAGTCTACAATCGTACAAGCCCCAGGATTTGATGCAGCCAACACGTGTATATTCGGCAGCAACCGAATCAACACAAAACACCGGTGATAGTAGAAAAGTTACTTCGAACAAAGTATGATGGGAAGATACTAACAGGTTGTTCTATTGTTAGTTTATATTGTGTGTATTTTAGAATGAAAGAGTGCATCTTATTTATAGTAA